>CM036761.1:48776647-49015447 GCA_020796225.1 Arion vulgaris
AGACAATCCAGAAAGATAACATTAACAAGAGGGAGAAACAGCGTGGTGGAGTATTATAGAATTAAGGATAGTCTGGCAAGCGTAAGAATGCATTATCTAAGTCCGCCTGGTGCCTCTATTTTCGTTTTATTTCCCGGCAGACAGCACACGCTCACTATATCAATATTACCACGTGTGTGCACGGAAGTGTTCGCACGCGTGATTTTAATCTGAGCACTTCAATGGGGTTTTTTTTTTTTTTGATCTTCTTCTTATCAGAGTATGAAACGTGAAAAACCTGGTCCCGGATATTGTCCAAAAAGTTGATAGACACTTTGTTTCCGAGTTCGTGGCGTCTTGTTGGAAGAGGATGTGTTTGCTCATGGCACTGAGCACCTCTGCTAAACTAGCACTTACACTTACGAGGAAGTGATTTATTTTGTTTATGTTACCAACGTAATGTACTTATTATATGTGAGTGTGTACAGACAAATGTGTATGTGAGTGTGAGGACCAATATGTATGTGAGTATGTACAGAGCAATATGTATTTATAAGTTAGTATGTAGAGACCAAGATTTATTTATATGTTAGTATGTACAGACATGTTTTTGTATGTCAGTATGCACAGACCAACATGTATTTATATGTGAGTGTGTATAGACGTGTAGTTCTATATTTATATGTGAGTGTGTACAGACGTGTATTTATATGTTAATGTGTAAGACATGTCGTATGTGCACACATATATACTATTAGATCTCCGTGAATCATGTATGTGGAAGTATGCCAAGAGACACTCTCTCATGTACGATTTGAGTGCATGTGTGGAGGAAACTTATGTACATGCGTGTTAATACAACATCAAATTGTACCACTATATGATCATACAGAAATAGTATGAGTACTGGACCCTCCCGGTGCTACGGAGTTCGTGCACTGATATCTTCCTGTGTAAGAAAGAGATCGGCGCACATATGATAACTCACCGAAGTGCAATGATGATGGTCATATCAATCAACTAATAAACAGAAATAGTACAGGATGACTGGATGTCTGGTTATAAGACTGTGCGTGCATTTTGTTCAGCTGTTAAAATAGCATTGATAATCTTCACATCAATGCAGCAAATTATCTTGTATAAATGTTGATTCTATTCTCTATTAGTTGAGTTCCTTTCCCATAAAATGAACGGTATACAGAAGCAATCAACTGTATGTATATAGCAACCAGTCTGATACATATTTGGTCAATAGCTTTCATATCGTGTTTCCAACAACAGCGTTACTGCTAATGTGTAGGAGGACGCAATGAATGTAAAGAATTCCATAAGTTTTTTTTTAACGATGCGGGTCGGTGAGACGACATTCCTTACATTTCTGCACGTTCCGACAGTAACATTATATATATATATATATATATTCTTCGGTTCTCAGTATAATATATATATATATATATATATATATATATATATATATATATATATATATTCGCCACAAAGCCACTGGGGATTTCAAAGTATTGGCTAGTGAGGCGAAGAGTGGGTTATGGGAGACTTTCATAACACAAGTCTGTGGCTACAAATCTCTACATCAATTCTGACAGTTTCATCAGAAAATGAACAGGAGGAATACCAGCCAGTCTTTTCCTACTTTACGTGACTCGTCAGGAGCCGTCTTGACAACAGATGCAGAAAAGGGGCAGGGTTTCCTTCATCGTTTCGTGGAACAGACAGAAAAAGGTGATAAAACTGACCGCCATAATATCATAAGTGCTCTTCGTGATATTATTAGCTCTGGAGAACCTTACATTGACTTAATAACAAAGGAGGATATTGTTAATGCACTCAAGGCAAGCCACAGCACCGCTCCAGGGCCTGATGGTGTTCAATATCATCACATCAAACAGCTGGACGAGACTGTTATTAATGCAATTGTGATGGATTTTAACAAAAGTGTACAGAACGCTATGGTACCCGAGGATTGACTTCATAGTTATTTACGACCGCTCCACAAACATGGGAAGGATCCTAAACTGCTCAGCAGCTACCGCATACTCACCTTGCAAAATGTATATGGCAAATTACTAGAGAAGATAGTGGCCAGAAAGGTAATGTGTCACTTAGAGAATGACCACATCCTCCTAGACACTTTGGGTAGCTACCGGCCAATGAAAGGGACATGGGACAATGCTGACACGTTTGCATATGATGTTTATGAAGACTTCCAATCCAAGCAAGAGACTGTTGCTGTGGCCATCGACTTGGAAGATGCTTATAACAAGGTGAATTTTTCAATAATGATGCGCTCTTTGATTATATGTGAAGTTAATCCTTGGCTGGTGAACTGGATAGCTGCTTCTTTAATGGAGAGAACCGTTGCACTACGTTTAGGAACATGGACATCAGATCCTGCACGTATATGCCTGGGATTAGCCCAGGGTTCTCCTCTATCATCCGTGTTGTTTAATATTTACACAGCAAATGTAGCTAAAATTCAGCCAACCGGATTGGGTCGGACATTGACATTTGCAGATGATATCTTAATATATAGGACTGGGTCAGATAGACAAGAGATGGTTGACGACATTCAGAAAACATTGCATACCATCTCGGGTTGGTGTAGAGAGTCTCGCTCTCAGGTCAATCCTGAAAAAGCGTGTATGTTGTGGTGCTCGTTGAATAATCACATAGTCAAGGCTGACCTACCCCGTGTAATCTTTGATCTTTGATGAACATACCATCGAGCGCAGAGACAGGCTGCGCTATCTTAGTATAACCTTCGATCGTAGTCTATCTTTCAAACACCATATTGAACAGACGATACAACGGTGCAAGCGTGGTCTTGCGGCTCTCAAAGTTATGTGGCCGCACACCTTGAGCAGAGACTACTTGCCTTTTTGTTCGATCGACTGGTTATGTCAGTGGTAGATTACGGACTCGAAATTCTTACGATATCAAGATCACAATGTGAACGACTCGAACGGGTTCAGAATGAAGGTATGCGTATAGTCCTGGGCTGCACTAGAGATACCCCATTGTGAAGATGAGAAATATGCTTGGCCTTCTGTCACTACGCTCACGTCATGCAATCGCCCAAACCAAGGCATATATGTGGGTTACTGCGGATAAGAGACATCCACTACACAAAAACACTAATGATGTTAAGGGCACGAGAATCAAGCGTGGCATGTCGTGGATGTCCCAGGCTGAGAGAACAATTGGCCAGGTGACTACGGTTGCGACCCTACCAAAGGGGAAGAATGGATCCCAACAGATGGTAGCATGACCAACTATCTCAACGTTATCATTACTCTTGGAAGAGAATGTAGAGATTGGGGCAACATGAAGGCTGATCTCGCAGTTAAGCAGCTGATAGAAAGGTAATACAAGGGATGATGATGCTGTTGTATATACCGATGGGTCGGTTCAACGTGGTGAGAAGTCCGGCTGGGGTTTCTTGGCTAATGTGCATGGTAGGGTTGTTGCAGAGTGAAGTGGGGCATACAGGACAACTACTTCTAGTATGAGGATGGAGGTTGAGGCCGTTACTGCTGCCCTCCATTGGATCTCTGGGACTTCATTTACTGGGGCAGTTGTTGTGTCTGACTCTCAGTCGATGCTTTACAAGATCCAGAAGGGCATGTTTCGGTCTGAGTGGATGTCGTTTATAGAAGTTTCTAACCTCCAGCGGCTTACGTGGACATACTGTCCTGGGCATCCGGGTGTTTACGGTAATGAGAGAGCGGACAGGCTTGCATCAACAGCATCGATTGTTATGGAGTTGAAGATGGATAAGGGGGATATTCTTCGGTCTTTTCGCGACTGTCTGTGGGATGAGGACACTAAAATCGATGTTGAATCGATCAAGCGATTTAGGCAATTTGGAGTTACCCGTTGTTCAAGTCGAACTGGATGCCTGAGAGGCAGAGTGAGAGGTGTGTTTAATCAGCGAGCCACATGAACCATCAGTATGCATACTCTTCGATATCTGTTGGGGGAGACTGAGCACCTATGGGTCTGCCTGGAGTGCAATGACGTCAGTTTAATAACAATAACCAATATATATATATATATATATATATTGCATTCCTCAGTGTTGTGTATCTGTTTGTTTCTTCATACTTGTTTTTTTTTGGTACTGATCTTGGTTAAATACAGTATTATCACAGCAAACTATTGTACGACCAGCGGACTCTGGTAAAAATTCTAGGAAATAAGACCCACAACCGTCACGTGACCTACCAGTTCTGTTATATATAGACGAATTCATTTAAAATCAACACAGCATGCTAAATCAAGGTTATATTATGTTACAAGTTAAGTTTAACAATAAGAAATATCAGTATTATTAAGATTTTTCATCAATAAATAACCATAGACTCACAGAATTGAGTAAAACTGCAAAAAGCTTGCAGTGTTCTATCAAACATATACAGTATCCAGCCCCCCCTCCTACCCTCCACTCAATCTAGGTCAGGGTTTCCGGTGATTTATGCGGCCCAATATTAGAGTTGGATGTAGTATTATCATGTTACTCGCTAGAACACATCTTGATCCGAGTTCATCCACTGTCACACAGGACAGCAGATCTGCAACCCAATCTTCTTCTCAACAGTAGAAATTCACGTTTACCGTACTATAGTCACACACAGTAAGCGTGTGTTAGAATTGAACTCTCGTAAAGACAGTGTGACAAGATTGGTGGATCAAATATTCTCAGCAACATGATTGGACTTCCGAATTTCAGAATGAATTTGTGTTGTGGAACTCCCCTGGGATTAGGCGAATGAGAAATCCAACTGGAAAACTGGCTGTTTCATTCTCGTCAAAGATCTAATCAGTTTAGTAAAATGTTAGCTTAGCTATTGAAATCATGATTTGAATTGGTAAATTGATTTACTTAACTGTCACACTGACAGGTGCCAATATCGCTAGTTCTGTAGTTATTTATCATTTTTAATGATGTGATTCAAATTGGGATTATAACTTTCGATTGAACTTTCAATGTTTGGATACAAATTTCGGAGACTCTATCATAACTTGATATTGTCAATTTCAAAATCGGTCTTCTCTTTTACATTGATATTGCTTAGTGGATAGTCCGAGTACATTTGACAATATATAGTTCATTGATTACTAGGCATGCATGTTTGACTTAAGCTTCATGGACTATCAATTTCCGCAACTGTGATGACTTGATGCATATCATGGTTTCGTTCACCGTTCTATCTATAGAGAATCACTGGAGGAGTTTGTCAGAAATCTCCAGAAAACATCCAAATTAAGTCTGTCATCAATTTTTCATTGTCTTTAATATATATATATATATAAGCGTTCGATTCAATGTTGAGAATATATCAATGGAATGTAAAGAACGAGTTATTCGTCCAGCTGTCAACAATGTTATTGCGATTATACAGGGTGTTCAAGATAAAAGTAGCCCGACTGACAAATCAAAAGTTGTCAGTTACGCATTGCGTTTTGTCTATTTAAACCGGTTCTAACTAGCTCGTCCTTCGTTACATTTGTTCATCGCCCCTTCCCGCACCATAATTAAGTTAAACACCATTACAAAAAGACTCACGTACTTGACATATACTAAGTCATAATTAAACCTTCTCATTTTCATAAACATATGTCAGATTGACTCCCTTGACAGGCTACTTTTATCTTGAACACCCTGTAGAAGAGACCGTAGCAAGGGAAATTATATTTCATTCACAGAATCTTGTTAACATCCAGTTGATAACAAATGTCTTGCCAGCTGTGCCAGGTGAATTGATGCAAATAATGTCAACTTTTTTGTCATCCAAAAGTTGTAATCATCCATCAATCCTCGCCGCGCCCAATAGCACATAATGCAGAGACAAAACATTTCCGCTCAATTTGATCTTGTGCCTTTCTTTCTGTATCAAATCTAGTCATACGAATGTATCTGAGCTCTGCTTCAAACGTTCTCCATATGCCACTAGGACTCACCTTTTTTCTGTGGTGTCCATTGCATTACATGTCTTGGTCAACATTCTTGTCTCATTTTGAGTGCATGTCCAATCCATCGCCACATTTGTGTCCCTTAATTTATGTTTTACGAATACCAGTTAATTCGTGAAGTACAATATTGCGAATTATATCCTTCCATGTTTATCCAAGTATTCTTCTAAATGGATGAAATTCTAGTGAAACCAGCTGTAACTTACTGAGAGGACCTGTTACTTGGTAGGACTAAAAACTCAATGCAATCAGCAACAACAACACAAGCTTTTCTGATTTATTCTATGTTTAGAAATTACTGTTTATTTCTTACTGTTAATTAAAGTTGTCGAGTTGTAAACTATATATAGATGATGAGTGAATCTTAGCTCACAATTGCTTCTGAACTCGTTAAACTTGACATTCTTGCAGTCTGGTCTAGTGGCGGCTCGTCATTAAAGGCCAGAGGGGCCGGACCCCACCAAAAATAATATGTAACGTGTATTTATTATTTAAAAAAATTAAAATATAACCTAACCACAGCCATGATTTTCCCAAAATTTGTGACTGGCCCCACCAACAAAACGATCACGAGCCGCCACTGGTCTGGTCATAGTTGCAGATTTACACTCACCCTTTGAGTCATTGAAAAGCCCTAACTCCATAATGACATTAAAAATATCAGTCTGTTCCATTGCTCGTACGCATTCTACAGTAGCTATGCCAGAACGCCTATAAGTTCGTTCGTTTCCATTTACTACTTCCTGCCTTAGAAGGAATATAACTAATTGTTGGCACCATTGATCTTTCTAGACTTCAACTCCAGTGCTTACCAGTCCAGTTAGTCTCAATTATCCGGAGCATGTGCACTGAACTATTGAGAAAACATACAAGGATGACATGGTCCAATATATATATATATATCTACACGACTGAAGCATTGATGAAGGAAACTTCAAGGACTGATATCTCACGAAAGACATGACTTCTAGATCTGAAATAACCTGAATTGATCTACACATTTTCTGCACTACATGCAATAAATATTTCATATTGTTGTCTTATGCTGTTCAAGAGATTTTGATGTGGGTACACACTTTGACCTTCCATAGTTATTTTAAGTGAAAGGTAGAAATTAATGTGTAGAAGTAGTACACAATAGCAACATCATATGCTATTAAACCTTTCCACCCTTTCCTCCCCAAAGTATGGAGAAGGAAGGGCTAACAAGTAAAACATGATAACATAAACACACAGAACATGACACACGTTTTCATTCAATATCTCGGAAACATAGAATTGTCACTTGGGCATACATATATTCTTCACATAATGACACTTTCAGTAGATTATAGTTTGAACACAACTTGGGCATATATATATTCTTCACATAATGACACTTTCAGCAGATTATAGTTTGAACACAACTTGGGCATACATATATTCTTCACATAATGACACTTTCAGTAGATTATAGTTTGAACACAACTTGGGCATACATATATTCTTCACATAATGACACTTTCAGTAGATTATAGTTTGAACACAACTTGGGCATACATATATTCTTCACATAATGACACTTTCAGCAGATTATAGTTTGAACACAACTTGGGCATACATATATTCTTCACATAATGACACTTTCAGCAGATTATAGTTTGAACACAACTTGGGCATACATATATTCTTCACATAATGACACTTTCAGCAGATTATAGTTTGAACACAACTTGGGCATACATATATTCTTCACATAATGACACTTTCAGCAGATTATAGTTTGAACACAACTTGGGCATACATATATTCTTCACATAATGACACTTTCAGCAGATTATAGTTTGAACACAACTTGGGCATACATATATTCTTCACATAATGACACTTTCAGCAGATTATAGTTTGAACACAACTTGGGCATACATATATTCTTCACATAATGACACTTTCAGCAGATTATAGTTTGAACACAACTTGGGCATACATATATTCTTCACATAATGACACTTTCAGCAGATTATAATTTGAACACAACTTGGGCATACATATATTCTTCACATAATGACACTTTCAGCAGATTATAGTTTGAACACAACTTGGGCATACATATATTCTTCACATAATGACACTTTCAGCAGATTATAGTTTGAACACAACTTGGGCATACATATATTCTTCACATAATGACACTTTCAGCAGATTATAGTTTGAACACAACTTGGGCATACATATATTCTTCACATAATGACACTTTCAGCAGATTATAGTTTGAACACAACTTGGGCATACATATATTCTTCACATAATGACACTTTCAGCAGATTATAGTTTGAACACAACTTGGGCATACATATATTCTTCACATAATGACACTTTCAGCAGATTATAGTTTGAACACAACTTGGGCATACATATATTCTTCACATAATGACACTTTCAGCAGATTATAGTTTGAACACAACTTGGGCATACATATATTCTTCACATAATGACACTTTCAGCAGATTATAATTTGAACACAACTTGGGCATACATATATTCTTCACATAATGACACTTTCAGCAGATTATAGTTTGAACACAACTTGGGCATACATATATTCTTCACATAATGACACTTTCAGCAGATTATAGTTTGAACACAACTTGGGCATACATATATTCTTCACATAATGACACTTTCAGCAGATTATAGTTTGAACACAACTTGGGCATACATATATTCTTCACATAATGACACTTTCAGCAGATTATAGTTTGAACACAACTTGGGCATACATATATTCTTCACATAATGACACTTTCAGCAGATTATAGTTTGAACACAACTTGGGCATACATATATTCTTCACATAATGACACTTTCAGCAGATTATAGTTTGAACACAACTTGGGCATACATATATTCTTCACATAATGACACTTTCAGCAGATTATAGTTTGAACACAACTTGGGCATACATATATTCTTCACATAATGACACTTTCAGCAGATTATAGTTTGAACACAACTTGGGCATACATATATTCTTCACATAATGACACTTTCAGCAGATTATAATTTGAACACAACTTGGGCATACATATATTCTTCACATAATGACACTTTCAGCAGATTATAGTTTGAACACAACTTGGGCATACATATATTCTTCACATAATGACACTTTCAGCAGATTATAGTTTGAACACAACTTGGGCATACATATATTCTTCACATAATGACACTTTCAGCAGATTATAGTTTGAACACAACTTGGGCATACATATATTCTTCACATAATGACACTTTCAGTAGATTATAGTTTGAACACAACTTGGGCATACATATATTCTTCACATAATGACACTTTCAGTAGATTATAGTTTGAACACAACTTGGGCATACATATATTCTTCACATAATGACACTTTCAGCAGATTATAGTTTGAACACAACTTGGGCATACATATATTCTTCACATAATGACACTTTCAGCAGATTATAATTTGAACACAACTTGGGCATACATATATTCTTCACATAATGACACTTTCAGCAGATTATAGTTTGAACACAACTTGGGCATACATATATTCTTCACATAATGACACTTTCAGCAGATTATAGTTTGAACACAACTTGGGCATACATATATTCTTCACATAATGACACTTTCAGCAGATTATAGTTTGAACACAACTTGGGCATACATATATTCTTCACATAATGACACTTTCAGCAGATTATAATTTGAACACAACTTGGGCATACATATATTCTTCACATAATGACACTTTCAGCAGATTATAGTTTGAACACAACTTGGGCATACATATATTCTTCACATAATGACACTTTCAGCAGATTATAGTTTGAACACAACTTGGGCATACATATATTCTTCGCATAATGACACTTTCAGCAGATTATAATTTGAACACAACTTGGGCATACATATATTCTTCACATAATGACACTTTCAGCAGATTATAGTTTGAACACAACTTGGGCATACATATATTCTTCACATAATGACACTTTCAGCAGATTATAGTTTGAACACAACTTGGGCATACATATATTCTTCACATAATGACACTTTCAGCAGATTATAGTTTGAACACAACTTGGGCATACATATATTCTTCACATAATGACACTTTCAGCAGATTATAATTTGAACACAACTTGGGCATACATATATTCTTCACATAATGACACTTTCAGCAGATTATAGTTTGAACACAACTTGGGCATACATATATTCTTCACATAATGACACTTTCAGCAGATTATAATTTGAACACAACTTGGGCATACATATATTCTTCACATAATGACACTTTCAGCAGATTATAGTTTGAACACAACTTGGGCATACATATATTCTTCACATAATGACACTTTCAGCAGATTATAATTTGAACACAACTTGGGCATACATATATTCTTCACATAATGACACTTTCAGCAGATTATAATTTGAACACAACAACAAAAATCAGCTGCTGTAAGTATTTATTTAAAAAAAAAAAATTTCCGATCCAGAAGCACTTGAGCTTTTCAGCTCTTCGGATCGGTGCCATGGACATCGTAACCCTTCGGTTCGGTGCCACGAACACCGTAAATCTGGGGAATCTTGGGCTTTTTCTGCCATCCCGCGGAATTGAACCGCACACACAGAGGGATAGTCACCGTAGTCCAACGCGCTACGAACATGCTGGGCAGACGGGCCCTGCTGTAAGTATAAAACCATATGACCTTAATATTCAAATCTAACATGTACCTACTGAACTATATAACTGCTGTAACTCACTTTCTGATCCGATTAGTTGTTTAACTTACCTACTGAAAAGGCTCATAGTATTTACTGGTTCAGTACAGTGTTGTCTTTAAAAAAAATATATATAAACGCGGTGACATGAGTATTTTATTCCCTTTACAATTTCTTCAATTTCCGATGTGGAACATCTGTGTACACACAGTTCATGTATTATGGTATCAGCCAGTAGCGACTCGTCATTAAGGGCCAGTGGGGCCAGGCCCCACTAGAAACAATGTATAAAGTGTATTTATTATTTTATAAATTAAAATATAACAACGAAAAAAAACACGATTTTATGGAAAATGTTTGTCTTGCCCCATAAACAAACATGATCACGAGCCGCCACTGGTATCAGACATAGTTTCGTTTTCTGAAGCCCGATCCTAAGCCCGTCGTAGTACATTCTAAACACGTTACTCTCGGAATTATACATTCATGTATCTTTTCAAAAGATATGTTAAATTATTGCTCAATCTAAAACAGGGTGTTCATGGGCTAGCAATAACCCTTGTTATTGTTCTCTGCGGAATACCCTTGAAGAGATTCGGAATAATTAGCTTGAACACCCGCCTGGCAACCGATTCTGCAAATTCCAGACATCAAATGATTATTACCAAGCTCTCGTGACTGCATATTTTCCGATGTTCAAGAAAAGACATGACTACTAGTCAGTGACGCCTCAAATACTGTCTCATTAGCATCATGTGATATGTCTCGTGGCGCTAATGATCAAATTTCTCAACATGCATATCGTTAAAACATTTATCACCACCAGCATACCGCGCGTCGTGTCCCCCCTACCTAAACCCTGTCTCTTTCTCTTGACCAATGTCTTCAGATTTTGATATTCTACGTTTGTAGGGAATGAATTTTGGCATTCATTTTATTATTTATTAGCAGCCTTCTTGTACGGTATGAACAAGCATCTATGACTGGTTTGTTTGCATTTTCTGCTGATATGTCCGATATTTCGTTGTTTTTTGTATGAACAAGAATCTATGACTGGTTTGTTTCCATTTTCTGCTGATATGTCCGACATTTCATTTTTGTGTGTTTACTTGAATATCTATGCCAGATGCTGTACATACATATACGTATATGTCTTATATGAACCCACATATACTATTAAACCTCCGTGAATCATGTATGTGGACGTATGCCCAGACACTCTTACTGTACGGTTTGCGTGCATGTGTGGGGAAGCTTATTACATGAAATGGTATAACTACATCATCATACAGAAATAGTACCGATAAAGATACTTCTCATCTGCAAGGAACTACATGCTTTGAAACCGAGTGTACATTCTCCTAAAAAATCTGCCTTCCAAGAAGACTTGAATCATTTTGAAGCACCAGTTTAGTAGTTGCATATAAAGTGATTCAATTTTTGTTTCCTTCCATATATGAAAATCGTGGCATATCTCTAAACAGGACGTAACCATCAGCCTCAGTAAACGAGTCGTCGATTTTCTAGGCACCACTTATACGTTCAGTAGTTTGCCATTGTTTTCTGAACGGTGGGGTATAATTTTACCATTCGTAAAAATCCAATGGAAACGAATTTGCTTTCAAACTGCCTGCCGCGATGTTTGAACCAGGTTTGGGTTGTGATCGAGCTCACTACCGCTTAAGCTACGTACTTACGCCCCCCCCCACCCTTCCATATATCCAGATCCAAACAGTGCTTTGTAAAACCTCGACTTGCAAATTAGAAAACTGGTATCTGACATACATTCTTCAATTACTAATGACAGCAAATAGTAAATATAAACACTAATTACAAGCACACTGTGTGGTCTTTATTTCGCTCTCACATTATGTGCGGTGTCGTCGATAGCATGTCACGCAAGTGACAACATGTTGTGGCGTGGGTTCAAGACCAACTTGAGTAAAGACTTTGGGTGTGCACATGATACATGGCGTGGGTTCAAGACCAGCTTGAGTAAAGACTTTCGGTGTGCACATGATACATGGCTGGACTACAGGAAACCCTGATCCTTTTCTTGGGGATCTATATTACGAATACCTCTGAAGTCGAAGTGACACTCACCTGAATGGCGAGGGACACGTGATACGGTGAAACCAGTTAGATGTGCCATATTAGACGCCATCCGCCCGAGTGGTTACCGGGGCCAAAATTTGGGGTGTAAAGAATAGAACCACTGTTACCTGCCGCGCATGTCATACGAGGCGACTAAGGAGATTTAGATGAAATCGGATGCACGTGTCCTAAATGTGTAGAAGTCTATTCGTTTAGGTGCCTACCAAACCAATGTGCAACGTGTACACGTTCTTGGCAAAGATCAAACATGTCAGAGGGAGTGATTAAAATTGGTCGTGAAGAACGAACGCAAAGAAGAGGAAAACGCCATCACTACGCCTGCAGTCATAACGGGATGGGGAGAAAATTCATGTCCAGTTGAGTTAATTGGGTCAGACTAGAGAGAATGGATCAAATGTGGATATAACCAGCCCACTAGTCACGGGAGCTGTCAGGAACATGCATACCTATCGCATTATACTGAAAGAAACTGAGCACCTACGGGTATGTCGGTGCGTAGCAGCGTCATTTGTTTGTCTTAAACGAAACAACATAGGTAAGAGTCTTCCCCTTCGACACAATGACATGTATAGTACCATATAATCTGCTTCATTTGTCTGACGTTGAAAGAAATAGAATCTTAACGACATACATTACCTAGCGAAGTAATAGACTAACTCTATCACACAGCGAAGTAACAGGCTAACTCCATCACACAGCCAAGTAACAGGCTAACTCCATCACACAGCCAAGTAACAGACTAACTCCACCACACAGCCAAGTAACTGACTAACTCCATCACACAGCCAAGTAATAGACTAACTCTATACACAGAAGAACAGATAACTCCACACAGCCAAGTAACAGACTAACTCCTCACACAGAAGTAACAGACTAACTCCACACAGCCAAGTAATAGACTAACTCCTCACACAGCCAAGTAATAGACTAACTCCATCACACAGCCAAGTAACAGACTAACTCCATCACACAGCCAAGTAACAGACTAACTCCATCACACAGCCAAGTAACAGACTAACTCCATCACACAGTGAAGTAACAGACTAACTCCTTCACACAGCCAAGTAACAGACTAACTCCATCACACAGCCAA
This sequence comes from Arion vulgaris, assembly GCA_020796225.1. Lineage (NCBI taxonomy): Eukaryota > Metazoa > Mollusca > Gastropoda > Stylommatophora > Arionidae > Arion > Arion vulgaris. The sequence goes on from CM036761.1 coordinate 48,790,564, forward strand.
GTAACAGACTAACTCCTTCACACAGCCAAGTAACAGACTAACTCTTCACACAGCCAAGTAACAGACTAACTCCTTCACACAGCCAAGTAACAGACTAACTCCCTCACACAGTGAAGTAACAGACTAACTCCTTCACACAGCCAAGTAATAGACTAACTCCATCACACAGTGAAGTAACAGACTAACTCCTTCACACAGCCAAGTAACAGACTAACTCCCTCACACAGCCAAGTAACAGACTAACTCTCACACAGAAGTAACAGACTAACCTCACACAGCCAAGTAACAGACTAACTCCTCACACAGCCAAGTAACAGACTAACTTCATCACACAGCCAAGTAACAGACAAACTCCCTCACACAGCCAAGTAACAGACTAACTCCATCACACAGCCAAGTAACAGACTAACTTCATCACACAGCCAAGTAACAGACAAACTCCCTCACACAGCCAAGTAACAGACTAACTCTATCACACAGCCAAGTAACAGACTAACTCCTTCACACAGCCAAGTAACAGACTAACTCCATCACACAGCCAAGTAACAGACTAACTCCATCACACAGCCAAGTAACAGACTAACTCCATCACACAGCCAAGTAACAGACTAACTCCATCACACAGCCAAGTAACAACAACTCCTCACACAGCCAAGTAAAGACTAACTCTATCACACAGCCAAGTAATAGACTAACTAAACAGATAAAAAGAAAACATATCGATAACAAACAACCACACTTAACAATATTATTTATTATATGTTTCTCACTCAGCTCATATTATTAAAATAACAACTCTCCACATAATAATAAAAGCAATGTCTCATGACAACGATACAGAAATGGTTGGTAAGTAGAATACACTGCAAATCTTTATGATGTATTTGATCTCAAAGCAATGATGCCCGCAGGAAAAAGCGCGCCAAAGTGCAAGATAAGACCTAGTGATCTCTACTGGCCCCACTGAGGACATAAGATGAGTGACTATATGCAAACAACGAGACAGACTTCAATAAACTCCAGTACAGTGATAGTTCTCAAGAATGATGGGCCTGGGGACTATGTCTGACAAACTTGACCTTCAATCTGTGACCTCGGTCGCTGTAGACGAAACGATGTGTAAACAATTTCCTTGATACCCGCTTTGTGCATCGACCCGCTTTTGTGCAACGCCTTTGGCAATCGACCCGCTTTTGTGCAATCTGACCCGCTTTTGTGCAATCTGAAAGAGAAATTCGAGCAATGGAAATGAAGAAATTCAGCAGAGAATAATGAAACTAGTAAAAACCAAGTTCATAAATTATTCAGATATCCAGACCATATATATGCGCAACTGTTATCTATACAGAAACAAGGGGGAAATGAGAAGTGGTATGGACACATGAGAAGATTTTCCCATCTTGCTAAAACTACCCTTCACTGAATTATAGAAATATAAGCAAAAAAGGCACAGGCACGAGAAGTGGTGGATTGACAAGATAAAAGAGTGGACAAGTCTTAAAGTAAATGACATTCAGAAGAAAGCCCACAACATAAAGACATGACAGAAACTGACAAGATCAACCTCATCAGGCCCACATGACATCCGTGTTAAGTGAGGAAGAAACAAGATTTGTTGTATATTTATATCCTGACAGTCGGACTTAGCCTGGCAGTCGTTTGACTATAATTTCTAATGGCCGTTGCTTGACTCTTCTTCTTCTTTCAACGTTCCATATCGACCACGTATTAACCACTCTTTGTGATTTGTATGTGATCCAAACCTAAAAGCGATTTTGTACGTTGTGCCAGTTATGCTCCTACAAGTAGGCCAGCCCATCCGATTCCTGCGATGCTTTTTATTTACTAGGGTAGTTTCACTAGGCCTCTTACGACATTACTTATAGGCCGTAGTGTTACTATTCTTTGCTACCCTAGAGGGCCCCAGCAGCACACAGGCGGTTTGACTGTAACTTCTAATGTCGGTCGTTTGACTGTAACTTCTAATGTCGGTCGTTTGACTGTAACTTCTAATGTTGGTCGTTTGACTGTAACTTCTAATATCTAAACTTCTATACATCACTAAACTTCTATCTAAACTCCAGCCTATCTAATATTCTCCCTGTGCAAACTACAGATCGTCCTAGAGATGTATTTCCTTGGGGTCTTCGCTATCCACGCTCCTGATGACTGCAAAAGCTAGCGCAGTGTTATATACACCTGGCAGGACCGCCTGCCCAGCGTGTTCGTGGCGCGTTGGACGACGGGTGACAAGCCCCCTGTGAAGGCGGTTCAATTCCGCAGGCTGGCAGAAAAGTCACAGGTTCTCCAGATTTATGGTATTCGTGGCAACGAACCGAAGGGTTACGATGTCCATGGCACGGAGCCGAAGAGCTGAAAGCTCAAGTGCTTCTGGATCGAAAAAATACACAGGCAGCCAGCATAAAGAGCAGTGTTAATTATATACACTTGGCAGCCATCATAAAGAAGTAAACAAATCATTATATGCATAATATATGAGTGTGTGAGGAGGTAGGGAGTCAAGTGTAAATAAATGTGTTACAGCCATCATGTGACACCATGATTTCAAATCAGCTACCAAAGAAACCTAATCTAGATCTCCTACACTTGTTTATTAATGATTTCTTGACTTAAATTCATGTTATAGAAATATGGACTGATTGAAGAACAAGCATTGAAGCAAGATTACTACTTTTTATGTCTTCACATTGCTTTGTTTGTATGTTATGTACTATTCTTCACATTGCTTTGATTGTTTTTTGTATGTGTTTCGCTCTACTATAGTCTTCACATTGCTTTATTTTTGTATGTTTCGCCTACTATATCTTCACATTGCTTTGTTGTTTTTGTGTGTGTTTCGCCCACTATGTCTTCACATTGCTTTGTTTTTTGTATGTTTCACCCCCTATGTCTCCACATTGTTTTGTTTTTTGGTGTGTTTCGCCTACTATGTCTTCACATTGCTCTGTTTTTTAGTATGTTTCGCCTACTATGTCTTCACAGCATACAGCAAGCACCATCTATAAGACTGCATCAACAAATTTAACAGTCTTCTACCTGCACACCTGCCATATCTTATGCCAAATTCTAGATAGAAATGCAGATGGGATGCAACACCTCTGCACCACAGGGATTGGTACTTTTACCTGAGCTTGTTAAAATCTCAAACTAATGACAATTCAATCTTCCTCAACCTGGTGCTTACTGATAATTTGCATGTAGTGGCCAAGGTAGAAAGATTGACACTGACAAAATACATCTGCCTATTTCAAGATGAAATGTCACGATCAAATTTGTTATTTTTTTGTCAGTGTCCCACACTTGTATTTTTATGAACATGAAGTTCTTGATAAATTTTAACAGAAAAATTATAAATAAATATTCATAGGTATTTCAGATAACTAACTTTGTCAATAACAATGGTAAACTGGTTAGAATCAACATCTATGTATTTAGCAATGGCCAGGGCCCGCAAGGGAAGCAAAGAATAGTACCACTGCAACCTACAATGCAAGTCATAAGCGGCAACTAATGTAGGCCCTAGGGACGATACCCTAGTAAATAAAAAGCAGCGAAGAAATCGGATGTGCTGGCCTACTTGTAGGTGCATAACTGGCACAACGTACAATTGCGCTTAGGATCAGATCACATACAAATCCCACAGAGTGATTGACAAGTGGTCGATATGGAGCGTTCAAAGAAGAAGGCAACAGCAAATCACAAATCACTTAAACAGTAGCTTAAGTGACAATTTCTATTGTTTCCCTAACTCAGAAAGTCATGTATTAACTTTCAACAGTGTAGAACAGGGAACAGATTATTGAGAAAGCCTTGGTATTAATTTTCAGTTGTGTGCACAAGGGAACAGAATGTACAGGAAATTGAACCTTTATATGATGTTGCTTGATTTCAATCCTACTGCCGTTGTTGTAGGCCAAGTTCCTCAAACACAAATACGAAACCACCATACAGGTGAGGTACTTGAATAGGAGACAATGATTTGATAACAGACGCTCAGATTAAATGGTAAATGTGCTAGCTTGAAACTGGAATAAGATTTTGTCAATTGGAATAGATGCTGATGCTTGCATGACCTCACCTGAAAGCATTTTGTAGAAGTTTGAAAGCAACCTGTAACACTATTATGATGTAGTGTAAAAAAACAGTCTTTTTGTCATAAAGATTGACTGGTGATGTGTAAAGTAAAACAGATGGGGACTAGGATAAATGATTAAACAGATCTGAGAGAGCTCCGTTACATAATTTTAGTTTAAACATCAAAATGTATTAGCCAGCTTAAGAAGTAAAACAGGAACATTCTGTGCAAAACAGCAATTCTAGCGATGGATATAATATCTGCTTGTTTTAATAGTGAGGATCATGATGAACAGTGGATGATAAAACATGTTACAAAAATAAACAATGACTTTACATCCTTGAATCGCCCTCGTGTTGTCTGGGCGCGCAAGGGTAGCAAAGAATAGTAATACTGCGATCTACATGGCATATCATAAGAGGTGACTGAGGTTGGAACCTAGGGAAGCTACCCTAGTAAATAAAAAGCGTTGCAGAAATCAGATGTGCTGACCTACTTGTAGGCACACAGCATACAATCGCTCGTAGGATCAGATCACAAAGATTGGTTTAAGAAGTGGTCGATATTAAGAGTTTGAATAAGAAGACATCCTTGAACACTTTAGAAAGAATAGAATATGTAGTCTACACAGGAAGCAAGTGAAAGCAAAGTAATGTAGATTGTTTATGAGACTAGCCACATGACCGAGTGAGAGCCGCTGTAGCGTAGTTGTTAGTGAACTCGCTCTTCGCAAGGCTGGTGGTCTGGGTTCAGCTCCCGCAATGCGCGTGGAATTTTCCCGACCACGACGGCTCTCAGGTCCACCCAGCCTCAACTGGGTACCAGACATGCTCTGGGAAAGTAAAGGCGGCGGCGTGATGCTGACCACATCACCCATCGTATGCCGACGGTCAATGAAAAATACAGGCCTAACACTGTATTGACCTATATACCACGAGGTATGAAAGGGTTCCTTTACTTTACTTTACATGACCGAGTACAACAGTCAGAGAAAAAAAAATCATGAATCAAATAACAGCATGGGGAGGAATTTAGCTTAGACTTTCTAGAAGAGAACCAGATGCAGTAGTTGCATTACGATCTTAAAAATTCTTTAAAAAAAAAAAATAAGGTGTACATGTTTACTGTTAACATGAACGAGCAAGAGTGAATGTTGTTAGTTTAAATGGTAATTTCATAGTATATAAATGTTGGGGGTTATTAAGCTCTTACAATATTAGGTATTAGCATTTGGATATGAAGGGATCGGTTCTTCTGGCTTTAGTTTGGATTGCACTTTGAACATGTCCACTAGTGCTTCGATATCCTATGCAATATCTCAAACAGTGTACAGAAACTAATTGTACTAATTCAATGCTGATTGATGATCCTACTCTTTAATGATTGTTGCGTTGTACTTTTCTGGCCCTCAATCCTCAATACAAGCTTTTGCAATCTTGATGTAGATTAGTTTAGCTGAAAGTCCTCTCTGTGGCCACATTCTACAAAGGCATTCTAAAAGTCAACCCCCACTTATATGAATCTACTGTCCTGGACAGGCAACAGGGAGTGTGTTCACAGCAATGAAAGAGTGGATATTCCTGCATCAACAGCATAGATTGCCTGGATGTTAAAGATAAATAGCGGGAAAGTCCTTCGGTTTCTAAGCTACTACCTGTTAAAAGAAGATACTAAAACTTATATTAATCTATTCTGTGATTTATGGAGTTTGGAATTTCTCATTGTGCAAGCAGAACTGGATGCTTGAGAGACAGAGTGAAGAGTGTGTTTAACCAGCGTGTCACGGGAACCATCAGTATACAGACACTTCAAATTTGTTTTGGGAGACTGAGCACAACCTATGCATCTGTCAGGGGGTGCTATGATGTCAGCTCAATAACCAATCTTGTTCACAACAGAGAAGAAATCAAACATGGTAACTCAGAGATTTCATTTAAAACATACAGAATGTGTTGCAAATATATATTTTTTAAATTACACATTATTAAAACAAGCATAAAAATACAACAAAAAGTAATTATTTCAAATAACTGAAGATATAGAATAATTTTGAGGGGATGAGATAAGTGTATATTTGATAATCACCATATCACTACTTGCAAAATAAGTCAACCAATCAATGAAATGCGGCTATATTAATCAAATTGCTGCTAAATACGGTACAAAACAGAACAATAATAAAAGCAAAGTAGATCTCCGTAAGATATTTAAAGATTTAGATATTAAAGATCTTCATGATATTCTATTCAGGAATGATCTATGAGCATTTTTTCACTTTTAGAGGATGAAAAACTAAACATAGCAGCGGAAACAAGAGAAAAACAACTGGATACAATCAATGAACAAGCAGATTTATTACTTTGGATGCTGAATAAATTATTAACCTTATACTCTGCGAAAGTCAAACATGGATATTAAATGAAGTTGCGACCATGTGGTACCGGGGTCCGCAAGGGAAGCAAAGAATAGTACCACTGCAACCTACAATGCATGTGTAAGAGGCGACTGATGTAGGCCCCAGGGATGCTACCCTAGTAAATAAAAAGCAGCGCAGAAATCGGTTGTGCTGGCCTACTTGTGGGCACATAACTGGCACAACGTACAATCGCTCTTATGCTCGGATCACGTACAAATCACACAGAGTGGTTGACAAGTGGTCGATGTGGAGCGTTCACAGAAGAAGAACTGAAGATGTCACATCAACTACTACCTGTGAGATTCAGAACAAAGTAACTGAATCAACACAGATAAAATAGATATAAATTCTTACTGCTGAGAACTTCTGAACTAAATAAACATTGCCATCAATAGAAATTTGAAAATAGAATGGTTTGTTAAATGTGAACACTTGAATGAAATACAAAATGAATTTAGAAATGAGATCATAGAGGATGAATAAAACATGTACTCTTTAGTTTACAGAATTTTAAAGTTTACATCTAATATATTATAGAATGTCACAGTCACATACATTGGAATGTGTTCATAAGCGTCAATAAATCCACCAAGGATTTTCAAAACTAAGACAGTTCCAGATTTCCGAACATAATTCATATGGCAAATCGTTCAGTTGAGTTATGATGTATGTTTTAATTGTCAAATTGAGAAATATTTTAAATAAATGAGGATATCCTATGTTAGTTAAACAAGTTATTGTTGACCGTCAAGTACCCACTCAATGTGCAGATATGAGAAATTCAAATAACAGTAAAGATTAGCTTTTGCTTCGCGACTTATCTCATTGATATGGTAAAAGCAGTATAATTGCACCGAGTGAACAACGAATAAACGATTGAATTGAAAATATATAGTATAGTAATTATAGGGTTGCGTGCACATAACACTGTGTAAGTATTATTATCAAGATACAGAATCTACACTAGCTGCCGGGATCTAGTGTTGATGACACGGTCTAATAAACTCTGACTACCTTGCACGTAAACAGCCCTTCAGTCTGGTGTCAGATCTCACTGGCTCTTGATTTGTATCTATCACAAAGATCTAGCTTTCGAACCTATTATCATTCGCGAATCTGACTTTTCGTCACATACGATTATCAACACATTCACTCCTACCCCTAACTTGCACTGCACTCAACCACCCGAATATTGCACGTAAGTATATATTAACTTGTTTAAAAGCTACGAATTCTTACCTTGCATCAAGGCTAGAAGCGACAACGTCGCCACCACAGCCTTCATATTAGTGAATTCTCAAACATAGGTTGAAAAGTTGTGTTAAGTAATCCCACATCTACGTGCTCTCGCCAAGCGTTCTTCTCGTCTGAATATAGTACTATGATGTCTTGCCAGAGTTCTCGTTCTTGTCTTGTTTGTTTGGGGGTAAATCAAACTGACGGTGTAGCAGCAAATGCGCATGCCAAGAACATTTTCTACACTATCTGTTTGTACAGCTTGTGTCTCAGTTGTTCTTCAAAATGATTTTTTTTTTTAAGCAATAGTTTAGTTTTTTTCCCACTTGCAGGTTAAGTGACAGGAAATCTTAATAAAGTAAACCCGAACTTTCAATATATATTATAATAATTATATATGTTGGAGACACCTGCCTTAACTGTTGTCAAGGCAACCAACTCCCTTGACACAAGAGCGGAAACCGTATCATGAAACCACGTGACGACAAACAGATGAAAGAAGAGATGTTTCGACAAGCAAACGTACTGTTTTGCAGAAGATCAAATGCAAGTGAAACTGTGTGTTCATGAGATTTTTATAGGATAAGACAACACCGAAAAACGAATGTTGAAGTGACATGTAGGCAAAGCTTGCAATCATTCAAGGGATTGTATATATATACATGTTCATATTAAAACCAGGCGCGGAGCTCGTCAATGATTGATTGTTAGTATCATCAATGCACTTCGGTGAATAACCATGCTCCGATCTCCTTCTTGCACAGGAATATCTCAACACGAAGTACACGAACTCCGTAGCACCAACGAGGGCCACTGATGTAAAGTTGAAGATAATAAAACATTTGGTAGGAATTTTTTTGTCAGATCCAGAAGCACTTGAGCTTTCTACTCTTCGACTCGGTGCCATGGACATTGTAATACCGGTTTGGTGCCACGAACACAGTAAATCTGGAGAATCTGTGGCTTTTCTGCCAGCCCACTGAATTAAACCCGCGCTCACAGAGGGCTTGTCATCCGTAGTCCAACTCGCTACGAACACGCTGGGCAGATAGGCATAATTTTGTTAACTTTGTTTCGATGAATTTGCCCCGGGTTGGGGCTTTATAGCAAACTCTTAAAGATATTCAACAGCTAAATAATCCTTTAAAATGCTCAGATTGAACACGAGACCTACGTTTTATCGTGCGTCTCCGATAGTAGTAGGAACTTGATAACATCTACATTGAGATCAGGGATATCTGGAGAAATATTCCGATCTCTCCAAGCGGGGACCGAACCGACAACCTTGGAGCGATGACCTTACCTCCACGTCACCGAGTTTCACGAAAGCCACTGTTACATAGAGCACAGTGCCGAGTCTCACGAAAGCCACTGTTACATAGAGCACAGTGCTGAGTCTCACGAAAGCCACTGTTACATAGAGCACAGTGCTGAGTCTCACGAAAGCCACTGTTACATAGAGCACAGTGCTGAGTCTCACGAAAGCCACTGTTACATAGAGCGCAGTGCTGAGTCTCACGAAAGCCACTGTTACATAGAGCGCAGTGCTGAGTCTCACGAAAGCCACTGTTACATAGAGCACAGTGCTGAGTCTCACGAAAGCCACTGTTACATAGAGCACAGTGCTGAGTCTCCGAAAAAGCCCTGTATACATGGCACAGTGCTGAGTCTCACGAAAGCCACTGTTACATAGAGCACAGTGCTGAGTCTCACGAAAGCCACTGTTATATAGAGCGCAGTGCTGAGTCTCACGAAAGCCACTCCTACATAGAGCGCAGTACTGAGTCTCACGAAAGCCACTGTTACATAGAGCGCAGTGCTGAGTCTCACGAAAGCCACTGTTACATAGAGCGCAGTGCTGAGTCTCACGAAAGCCACTGTTACATAGAGCACAGTGCTGAGTCTCACGAAAGCCACTGTTACATAGAGCACAGTGCTGAGTCTCACGAAAGCCACTGTTACATAGAGCACAGCGCTGATATATGGAAATAAGTTATGAGTCTAAAATAAAGAGAGAAAAAAAATCTCGGAAGATCACATAAATATGGTTTTACTGACAAAGTTTTAGAATCCTATGAATTGATTGATTGTTGTTTCCTGGAGACAATGGATGTAGCCCCGTTGTGATTTTGATTGCTGCTTGGTTTTGACACGATTAATGTCAACAAGTTGCCTTAGTCTGGCTTCACTGAATCTCATATATGTTTTATCAACATGTCTCTAACTGTATCTGTTCCTAACAATCTCATCCCAGTCTTGTGATTTCATGTAAAGTGACTTTAAGTCAATCTTGCATATGTCTTTGTAACGAAGAAATGATCGCAATGCCGTTCTTTTGCTAAAAGCCAGTTTCCCATCATTGAGGAATCTGTCGCCATCCATCTGAGTCAGGTAACCCAGACTCATTTGTCCAAACTCTCTCTCCGATAGCATAGCTAAATGTGTACCTACTGTGCAGTTGCATATTTAGTGAAAGGTCGCCAGCGATTGCAGAATCCAGATAAATGAAGCGTTTCCCACAATTTGTGACTTCCCACAATTCGTAGCCACATATATTTATGTATGGATGCTTTTCCCTCTTGACCTTCACATTATTTTTGCTAAGGCTGAGTATGAGACCAAATCATGCACATGCCTTCGAGAATCTGGTCACAAAGGTCTTAATTTCGGCGTCTGCATATGTATGATCAAAACGGTCTCATCTGCAAACAGTGTATCCCATGTGAGCACTTTCATTATCTTGCTTTCTGCTTTAAATCGTGTTAGATTCAATAATCTTCCATCAGATCGTATGTAGGTCGTAGACACCTTCTGCAGATGATCATAATGCGTGATATAGCCCTGCAGCAAAGAAAATGCTGATCAGTGATGAAGTGATGACACATCATCGCTACTCTACAGTTGATATTTAAGTCCTCTTACATCAAGCCGTGGTGGCGTCTGTGGTTTAGGGGTAGTGCCTCGGTCTATTAACCCCGACGTTCTGAGTTCTGAGGACAGTTTCGTTGCAAATTGTTTCGCGTGGATTTTTATAAAAGGACGATGGCACCACCCGTTCAGAAAGCAATGCCAAACTACTGAACTATGCCTAGAAATACCTAGAAAAATCACAAACAGCGTTAAAAAGCTGGGTTGATTCGCAAAGTCCTATAAAGGATATGCAATTAACTTTTACATCAAACCACCATGTTAAACTGTACTTTTCATATCCTAATGGAAGGACTAAATAAAAAACAAAACAGTTCTGGTGGACAGTCAGACCTCTCCTAAACCCCGACTAGCCTCTGTTAAAGACGTCAAATGCTATGATAAGGTAAACGAAAGAAATAAAGAGTGGCATTTGGTCTGCCTCAGGGAGAAGATCATATTTAAATCATAGTCAAGCTATTTTCACTGAACTCGCTCTGTAATCAGTGTACACCCTGTCTGTCAGACTTTTCAATCTGTTCAGGAAGACACGTGCGTATACACAGATTTCAGCAGAGATAGTTGCTACAATATGATCTATCTTCATTGTTCTTGTACAGAGTTACGATATTTGCATCCCTGGTATCTTGTGATACTGCTTCAGCATCCCAGCACTGGAAAGAAGATCGTGCAGGTGCTGTAATAGTATGTTGCCTCCACCGTTTATTATTTCTGTGGGGATACCGTTTTTTTTTCTAGCCCTGCCTACTGTCGTTCCTTTTACAGCTCCTCCACATATGGTCTTTTATCGAGCTCTGCATGAGTACAATTCAGAGTAATGTTTCGTTTACCTTTTCATCTGTAAGTTTTTTTTCCCTGTGTAGTCACGTCTAGTGGAAACTTTCTTCTTTCTTCTTCTTCTTCGAACGCTCCATATCGACTACTTGTTTACTACTCTGTGTGATTTGTATGTGATCTGAGCCGAAGTGCGATTTGCGTTGTGTTAGTTATGCGCCTACAAGTAGGCCCGCACATCCGATTTCTGCGATTCTTTTTATTTACCAACTTCCAAAGGTCCTACATTGGTCGACTCACACATCATGCTTGTAGGTCTCAGTGGTAATACTCTTTGCTTCCCTTGCGGGTCCCGACACTACGTGGGCGTGATGCAGTCTTTAAAAGAACTGTGACCTTTCTTGTAGGGCTTTCTTGATGCCAATGGGGGACGAGACAGGACAACAAATAGTGGCAGTTTGCTAAAGCTTATATTCATGTAACTGAAAAATATCAACTTCCGAACTGATAGTTAGTGTGTCAGACGTATGTCAAGATCCACCATTGTCTTGTTGTACATCAGCCTGTATCCTCATGTCAGTTAGACTAAACGGATGCCATCATTTACATATATATATATATAGACTTACCATACGTCCCGTTTTGACTGAGTTTGATTAGGTTTAGAAACGTTTTTCCTGCGTCCAGGCCAATTTGCGTCCATTTCAATTTGAAATTGTTTTCTGGTTTCAATCACATCACAGCTTTGTCCAGTTTTAAAGTGTAATATTGTATCGTACACATTAATATCATAACTTAGGTGGCTGTCAGAATCCATATTTATTGTAACTAAACTGAATTTCTACTGATAAAGACTGCCAGTTTCAAGTTTTCCTTTATGCCACGTGTGGGTATTTGTGTTTTTCTATTTCGTTTGTGCAGAATTTGTTTTGGTGATTTGAATAGAGATTAAACAAGTAAATAACTAGATGGAGTAAGGGGACGTAACAAGATAATTAAACTTGTTTGTGCACAATATATTATGTATTGCCTCCCATATAATATAATTTTAAAATAACAGCGTAACAAGATATATTCGAGATTTGGAGGCGGAGATCAACACACGGCGACCTATTTGTATTAAAATACCGATCTTTAAGGAACCTCCAAGACATTCTTCGCGCGTTGAATGTTGGGTAATAAAAAAGTTCATAACTTGTATCCATTTTGAATTTCTAGTGAATCGGTGAAACTGGTGTGAAATAAATCAGGTTAGTATACTTGTATGTCAATTTTTCCATAAAATATGAAATTTATTATAAACTTTAAAGTATTCCATATTACCAAACAATTTTATAAACATTTCGTAAGGGAAAGCTACCTATAACGAGACAATTACGAAGGGTCACCGCAATAATTTTGTACACCGCTACTTTTGCACAGTTACAGCTCCAAAACTTCATATTTTCATACGATTAAAATATATTACGTCACTGAATCATACATTTTCAAAATGATGAATGATTCCTCTCTCTCTTGTTCAATTTTAGTGTGTGCACATTATCTTGAAGCTACAAACTTTTGATCGCTAGATTGACGACCCAGTTTTGTTTCGATGTCACTTTGACCGACTACTACGTCATGTTCACTCCGACTCTTGTAAACAACAGTGTTGTTATTTACAGAGCGATAAACGCTAATTCTAAGCATAATTACAAAACTCTGTTATGCTGTATTTCTGCTGGTTAGTTGCTCCTCCTTACCTTCACATTTTATTAGGTATTGTTCATAAACATCACACATTACTAGAAAAAGCAGCTGACAGAATAGACAGAGATATCATGGTAAACATAGAAAAGGAACACACTAGTTCAAACACCATACAATATTTAAAACAATATGGTAAGAATTGGCATCAGGCAGAAATGTTCTCATTAGAAATAAACAAGTTACATGCAGATTTATTAGTTTGTGAAAGTGAGGAGGATAAAATAAAATGCAATACTAAGATTAAGAAAGCACAAGCAAGCCTATCAGAACTTGAGTTTGTAGCACTGTGTGATAGGTCTGGTCCAGTGTGTTCACATTTAGATAAAGTATTAGATAAACACAAAATCACACCACAGGCATATCATAGTAGAGCTTTTGTTGGTAACCACTGTCATAAATACTTAACATGTAAAGTCTATAAAGATCTCACAGAAGATGTCATAACACACACACAATTGTACACACAGAATCAGGATATAATAAATATTGCATTGATCACAAGAGATATTTTTAATTCATTAAATACAGCATTTGAAAAAGTTCACAATTATATCTCACACATTAGACCAATCCATGCTGACACAGTTCCAGAAATACAATTAGCAATACAAGATTACATGAAAATGTACAGACTGTATTTTCCAGATAAAATAATTCCAAAACAACACATACTAGAACATCACTGTGCAAACTGGATCAGACTTAATGGTTTCGGATTGGGCTTTTAGGAGAACAAGGAGGAGAAGTTGTACATTCAATGGTAGCTGGTATAGAGAAAAGAGCTTGGGTATCAGAAATAAAACTAAGGAATTAAAATTTATCATAGAAACACAGCTGCTACAAACTTATCCAACTGTAAACACACAAGTTCACTGTGAAAAACATAAAGTTTAAATAATAGCAGACCTCTGGGCTGTACAATTTGTCACTGCTGTATTGTCTAGCTGTCTTAATAACAATTTAGAAGTTAATATTTATATGTAATGTGTTTGTAAGATGTCTTAGGCAAGCATTTTACATGTCATGAAGTATATATAAGCAAGTTTGTGTAAGTATGTATGAGTAAGTATGTATGAGTAAGTATGTATGAGCAAGTATGTGTGAGCAAAGTATGTATGAGTAAGTTATTAATTATAATTGTGGGCTACATTATGACTAATATGGGCTAGTAGAATTGTACAATTATATTACAAATGTGTATTGTCAATGTATGAAGATATGTATTTTTGTTTGAACTACCATTAGCAGTATATTTAGAAGTGAAAGTATTATTGTTAAATGATAAATTAATTATGTTAAACATTACATAGTTCATGAAGAAGTAAGCTATCCTTATGTATTTATGGAAATAGATGTGTGAATTTATGTTATTGTGATTAACATATATATAACATTTTGGTAGGTTGAGATATGTTAAATATATTAGCAATTTAACAGTAAATTTGTCATAACTGTCTATGACATTTTTATGCTATTATAAATGACCAGACATAGCTTTTAAAATTCGTCTTTCGTTAGCTGATGACATTATATGAGTATAGTATTATATGTCAACCATTGTGCCCCACGTTATAATGAAATAAAATTCTTTAAAATTAATTTATTCTGGAATCATTATATTCTACAGTCTTATTACAATTTCATTTTTATTTAAACAATTTTTTGATCTTACTCATTACTTATTCTTATCTTATTATCTTACTCTTATTCATTCAGAAAATCTCACGGCAATGAAGAATTCTCACTATATTTCTGTTAAATGTGCGTATTAAGAAACATAAATTTTAGTATTGATAACGTGTTCCCTTGTCAAAAACTAAACTTTGTACATGTTTGTACCGCATATTTCTTCCTTCAATGAATATTAACAACGTACACCAGCAGCGTAATTAGCACATCGTCAGCTACTTGGAAAGTGACTAGTTCATACCGATATAACTTCATAACTATATTATACAACAGACTTAAACTACACAATAATCTAAAGCTACATATGAACTTTTATTATAGCTAGATGCAATAGCGTATATAGTGTGTTTTACATTAACAACAGCCGGACTTTGAAGCTACATATAAGCCTACCGAAATGTCGCCATTTCGTAACCTTGCACATTCCTGTACAGGAATGTAAACAAAGGGGAAGTTAAGCGTAAAAAGGGACATAACTGAAAGAGCGCTACCGATACACCGTGAACAATATAAAGAAGAGCTGGAGGAGCTGCAGGAGATAGCTAGAGATAGGAAGACTTGGCATGAGTTGGTTGAGGGCCTATGCCCCAACCCGGGTAAAAAAAAGACAAAGAGAGAAGATATATTGACAAACTGAGCAGGAGTATCATCTATTAGAGCTTTTTCAAAATGTCTCAGCCTTTTAGACCTTAGGGTATAAAGTGACTGTCACTTCACATTTCTAGACCTTAGTGTGCAGGAGGTAGTAGGAACAATTTCTTTCCTCACACGTGGAACGTCAAGTGGGATGAAGCCCTCAACACTCTTGACCTAGTGGAAAGGATTATGCATTACACTAATATGTCCAACCTATCAGAGCTAGTTTTGCGAAATATATAAGATGTTATCATGAAACCAAGATTTAGTAGTTGGCTGAAGAATATCTTCTTCTTCTTCTTTTGTCAGCACATTGTTACCGGGTTGTTAGCCCAGTGTCGTGGTTTTACGTATTTGTCTTGCGCATCTCTGGTGAATTGTCAGCACACTGTTACCGGGTTGTTAGCCCAGTGTCGTGGTTTTACGTATTTGTCTTGCGCATCTCTGGTGAATTGTCAGCACACTGTTACCGGGTTGTTAGCCCAGTGTCGTGGTTTTACGTATTTGTCTTAATATTCAGTATATATATATGGAACTGCAGCAAAACTATTTGATTGGCAAAACACGCAATCACAAAGTACTGTAGTTTTACAAATTACAAAAACAATGACAAAATACAGCAACGTTTCGACCAACAAGGCCTTTATCAAGCAAACGAACAAACAGGAGTGACAAATTAAAATGAAACACAAATGGACGACCAAATACAAACGTATCTATGGAAAATCTGGAATAAAAACGAATAACGAAATAAATGTAACACAAAAACACACATAAAAACTAGAAATAGAAAGGAAAAGAAACAATGAAACATCTAGTAAATATATAACTTGAATACATGCAACATATACCCATATAGATTACAAAGCATGGGAAGAGAAAGTACTAAGAAGCATAAGAATGTAATACGTTGAGCCCGCGTGGTCGCAAGGTACCATACAAAGAAATCAACCGATTCTCCAGAGCAAATCGACTGCGATCATCCGAGGAACATGATCGGATGGCTGTGACCTGGACATCGTGAGCACCTAAATGGCCAGTATCATTGAAATGGGTGGCTACAGGGTCACAGAGCATTGGCGTATGTCGCGTAAGTGTTGGGCGAATCGGTCACTGAGCCTCTTGCCTGTCTCGCCGATATAAAGTTGCCTGTCTCGCGTATTTGTCTTGCGCTTCTCTGGTGAATTGTCAGCACACTGTTACCGGGTTGTTAGCCCAGTGTCGTGGTTTTATGTATTTGTCTTCCGCTTCTCTGGTGACTTGTGTGATGGTTTTCTTAGCTCCCTGGCAGAATTCAACTACGTTATCTATTCACCTTTTCCTCGGTCTTCCTCTCGCCTTCCATCCTTATATTCTGTTGTGGAAAGCTTCATAGGCAGTTTGGTCTGTTCGCATTCTTACTAAGTGGCCAAACCACTTCATTCTATGTTTCGCTATATAATTCAAGCACGGTCTTGTTCTAACCTTTTCTCTGATGCTGGTATTCGTTACTCTGTCGATTCTTGTGTTGTTGGTGACTTTGCGGAGACATCTCATTTCGCATGTTGCTATTTTCTGTGTATGTTTCTTATTCATTGTCCATGTTTGGCTTTGGTAACATAGTGTGGGTATGAAGATGCCGTTGATCAACTGTTGTTTAGCTGTCAGTGAGGTGTTTGGATGTCTAAGTAGTGGCGCTAATTGGTAGATTATTGCATTTGCTTTCTGGACTAGTTTCTATCTCTCTGTCGAGTCTTCCCATCCTCTGTAAATATGCTTCCTAGATACTTGAATTCCTGTACTTGCTCTATTGTACTGCAATTGATGTTGATGTTTAGTGTATTATATTTCCTTCCTATATTCATTACCTCAGTTTTGGCTATGTTTATGTTCATGTCATATTTGTTACAGTTATAATACAAGGTGTCGATATGATGTTGTAGCTCTTGTTCTTGTTGGTAAATCAAACATTGGTCGTCTGCAAATAACAATTCATTAATTGCTTCCGTTTCTAATGTTAACACGTCTCATCAGTATGCCAATCAGAAATTAGGAAAAGTCTTAATTTGGTCTAAAGGTGAAGTTTTTACCTCACTGCATCGGGTTTTCCCATTTGGCTCCGTCTCTATCAGTACAAATGGCAATCCATTTACCAAGAGTGCTGATTAAAGCACACACTACGTAGCTCCAGCAGCAATGCTTGGGAACTTATGAAAAAATGTCACATGTGACTCGGTCAGGGCCTTCGAAGACAACAACTTTCAGAACAACAAGAACAATAAAATCTTAATCACTACGCCATAGAATCTCACTTAATCACTACGCCATAGAATCTCACTTAATCACTACGCCATAGAATCTCACTTAATCACGGAAACTAATATGCTATCCAACTTTCCTCAAGGCCATAAAAGGACCAAAGAACAGAAACACCTCAGATGCTGGCAGACTAACTGCAGAGCTATTGAAAGCAAAGCTCTTAGGGATCAAAGGTACCCAGGAACAACGCCGCGCCAGGATTAGTGAGCTGGAACTAAACAAGATATTACCCCACCTCCACGTGATGACCCTGGAAACAGAAAATGGTTCCTGTCTGGCTAAGCTGGTAGGGATTGAGGGAGAGCTACTCTGGGATAAGTAGTGATGCAGACGTAGTCACGTTGGATGAGATCCGCTCACAACACAGAGGAGCGGAATCCCAGAGTGACTATTAATTCACATCTCTCCCGGCCGACTGGAAAAGCTGAACGGAAAACAAAAAGGATGAGGGTGCATCCAGAGAAAAGACGAGGGCCCGCGTGGGGTGAAACTTGGAGCCCTGAAGTGGAGGCCCGACTTGTGTTCCGTGTCCGGACAATTCTAGAGGTATGGTGAATATGTGCACGATGAGAACTATTAGACACAGTGGACAGACACCGGGGCAGAGCCAACATGCATGTGAACGATGCACGGGTGGGCCCAACGGTGGGGCAGACGTGCACGGCGCTGATGGTGGAGCGGTGAAGGGGCGTGGCAAGCGTAGGGCTAAACGGACCACCCACATGTGCAGAAAAACTGGAAAGCCCAGCAGAGACCTGAATCCAGTGCGCGTTTCCGCTCGCAGGGAACTACTACTACCTTGCAGTTAGATTGAGGACAATCAAAGGCTAGCGGAGCAAACCGTACACAAAACTGGACGGTAGACAAACCAAGTAGTCCAAAAAAAGACAGGTAACCTGGACAGATGACGCTCAACAACCAGGGAGGGCAGATTGTCTAAGGGCGCTACCCTAAAAGAAAATAGCAACCTGCTGCCTTGCAGGTATGCTGGGGACAGCCAAAAGTTGACGGAGAGCGAACCCAGTAAACGCTGGTTGAAATCGGACATATCGCCGAAGGACAAGCACCAGAGCTCCAAATGGTACTGAATATTATGACGTAAAAAAAGGCTGTTTATATATCACAATAAGAACGATCAAAATGGCGAAAAAGAACGATCGCGAGAGAAAGAGAGAAAAAGCAAAGCCAGAATTGGCGGCCGGAATCTTGGAGCTGCTTTCCACAAAATATCTGAAAACAAAGACTTTGAATATAGACAAATTATTTGGAAAGAAGCAACGCAACAATTGCTGTAAAACTGTGGAAAAAATGTACTTGATATAATGCATCAAACATTAATTTAATTATAGAAGATATAGATTCAACTAGTGCCAAAAAAGTAGCCAACAGAATCATTAAACAAAGTCATAACAACGCGGTAGTGTTATAATAAAACAATGTGCATAATTACAGACAAATCTATTTTATTTTTATTTTTATTTGGAAAAATGTTTTTGACAGCAAGCACAGATGCATCTTGTGGAAACAAAATTGGAGACGATGGCAGTTTAACAACAAGATAGAGATATTATCAAAAGTTAGCATAATAAATTCACATTCAGCGTTGGTGAGAGTAGCTGTCGTATGAAAACCAAGTGGGAATACAATACAGGTATCCATACAAGAAATTATAATTTCTACTGTTATAGACTGGGGGATGAGACAGACAACAGAAGATGTTTCTAGAAGGATACAATGAACAATGTTCTTGGTACTGAAAAACTTGAAAACTGTAAATAACATTTTGTTACTAGCCCATTCCTAATGAATAAATAACATTTCCCGTATCTTTTTCAGACCGCAGGGTATGCAGTCCCTTCACATTTCTTGTCCCTAGTGTGCATTATTTTCTCATGTGTGAACCATTGAGTGTGAGATTGAGCCCCCAACCCTCTTGTGTCTGTGTCGATACGAGAACGCTTACGCATTATGCTAACTCGTCCCAGCCCATTCCTACCAACATATATTAAATAGAAGAAAAAACGGACACACTGCAACAATAGAGCAAACAAGTTTGATTGAATATAAATACCCAAAACAGCATACAAGCTTTGAACTAAAATGTAAAAAACGGGTCTAAAGGAGAATGATTGACTTCAATGCACCGAGTTTCCCCTATATGGCTCCGTCCTTCTTGGCAGAAATGACAAACCACCTACCGAGAGTGTGGCACACAGAACTAACTTTGTAGCTCCAGCAACAAGTCTAGGGATCTTTAGAAAAAATTGAACATGTGACTCGTTCCGGATTTGAACCTACAACCTTCATATCGACAGGCAAACGTCTTAACAGCATCATCCTAGAGACCATCAAATGTAAGCAGCCATACATTAGTCTACAGAGATAACAATGAGCTTTCCTTACATTTTTTGCAAAAATCTAGTCATTCTTTTCCAGACCTTCCAGACATAAATAGTAAAATTGGGCTGAGTAGAACACTTGCCTACCTTCAAATCACTCACGACCTAACACATCCAATTCACAATGAACTAGACCACCGCAAAGGCAATAGACTTAAACGTGGCCAGTCGTGACTGGGCCGCGCACAGGAGGTCATATAACGAGTATGTACAATTCACAACACAATCAAACCTTTGTAGAAGTCACCACGATAAACAAACTAAGTCGAGACTCGCTGCCCACAATAGCCAACGCAGAATATTGCGAAGGAGATCGGAGCACCTATGGACATGTCCGGAGTGCAATGAAGATATTCCAAACTGAAACCGAATAGTCAACGCAGAAATCGAAGCATTAATAAATGACTTCACATCGGAGGAAGATGCTGTTGTTTTCACTGATGGTTCTGTTATTCGGCACAGTCGCACTGCATGGGCCTTTACGACTAGAGCGAAAGGAAAAGTCATCAAAGAGGCAAGTAGCGCATATACGACAACTACCATCAGCATGACTATGGAGGTTATGGCGTTGACAAAATCCCTGGAGTGGCTACAGACGCATACGTTCACTCACGCATGCATGCGCAGCGACTATAAGCATGATACAGAAGATCATGGCCGGTTATGTACGAAGGCAGTGAATGCAATTAATACAAAACTCGACAATCCAGATACTTACCTTCATCTTTGTACCAGGTCAGGCTGGGGTGAAGGGCAACGAGAGAGCAGAAGCACTGGCGGGCAATTCTACGATTGAGAATGGGACTTCTATGGACAGAAGCGACATCATCAACGCACTCAGAGAAAATATACGCTCTGAAGATTTCAACTACGAAGATAAAGGGAATTCTCTATCTTGGTTGCGCAAGTTGTGCATACCGATAGGTGTGGCAAGACGGGAAAACCACGAGAGAAACCCAGTAGATACATCAATCAACACAGAACGGGAGTTGTTAGCCTAAACATACTGAAATACATGCTTGGAAGGAGATCGGAGCAATTATGGACATGTCCGATGTGCGATGGAATATGATCCTTAAATGAACAACGAACAATAATTAGATATTACACTGACAATGCATATGTTCTATAGTGCACAAAGACATAAGATAACACACAAACTGTAAACATATCATTTGCATTGTGTCATCATCATCATCAAGTAGATTGTAATGAGCAGAATTTTGACACCCCGACAGTCCTCCGGAATTTCTCTCTCTCATAGACCAGATGTCCTGCCCCTGCAGTCGTCATGTTCCATCATGCAGTTACATCATGAATCCATCTTCTCCGTGGTCTTCCTCTTCTCTCTTAGCCAGTATGCCTCCTTCCATGATGGTCTTCTCCAGCCCTTCATGTCTTTTTATATGTCGAAAATATCTCAATTTTCTCTTTCTTATACAAGAACGAAAATCCAGTCGTTTGAAACTAAATGCTACAGAAAGATTCTACGAATACCATGAACAGAAAAAAGAAAGAACACTGATGTCCTGAAAGAACTAAATATTAAAGAGAATTGGCTGATAAACAACATACTATACAGAAAAATTACATACTTTGGTCACATCAAGCGTCACGATGTCATGAAAGGAACAATATTAGAGGGCAGGGTCCCAGGACGCAGAGGCAGACCAAGAAGAAGATGGCTACAAGATATTAAAGAAACCATGAATATGACCATCGACGAAGTGGGTGAACTGGCTAGAGAAAGAGTGAATTTCAGATGCGCTGCAAAGAGAGCAACGTCCTATAAAGGATACGCACCTTGATGATGATTTGTGGCATCAGTCAGTTTTCTTTGATTTTGAGTTCCTTCTGGATAAATCTATTTGTTCTCTTCTCTGTTCAAGATATACAGAGGACTCGTAACACTTATATTCGAAAGCACAAAATATATGTTTTTCCACTGCTTTATCCATGCTTCACACCCATATATTGCCACTGGGTAATATGCATACTCTTAGTATTCTGATCTTTGTTTTCTTATCAGTTCCGTTCCATACTGTTTTGAGTTGTTTAATTTTTGTAAAGTCATACTTGTTCTTTTAATTTCCTTCATCCCATTTCCATCTGTTGTTAGCAGTGAACCAAGATATTCAAAATTGTTCACATTTTCTACTTTCTCTCCGTTTATAAAAATATCGTTTGTCATGTTTGTTTTATCTGTTGTCATTATTTTTGTTTTTGCCACATTGAGATATAGATTTTGTTTTTGCCACATTGAGATATAGATTTTATTTTTGCCACATTGAGATATAGATTTTATTTTTGCCACATTGAGATATAGATTTTATTTTTGCTTTATCTTCACTTCTCCTAAATTTCAATCCTTGTTTGTGATATTGACAACACTCTATCGTCAGCATATAGTTCAGATATTTTGTACAACTCTGTATTCAACTGAATTTTCTGTGATATTTCAATATATTGTCTCAGGCACTAATTTCTAGAAGCCTCGTTATAACAGAACGAGTTAGACAATGTCAGATTGATAAATTGCACATGAAGACATAAAGCAGTGAAATTAATTGAGAAGGAGAAAAGCCAGACAAATTTTGTTCGCAAATATATTTCATATAGTTCAATGCAAACAACGTTTCAGCCATATTGTTTTGTCAGAATGTCTCGGTCAAAGGGAAGCAAGTCTTTCAAAACAACAGGTTATATTTATGTTTCTCTGTTGTCTTCCCATATTTTGTCCAAAAATAGGTGAACACTCATAATAAACAAACCTTTTATTAGGACAAAATACTAAACAATGTTCGGTGTACCTCAGAAACTCTTGTTATGTGTCTGCTGTAGCTGTACTCCCCACAAAAATTGCTGTTGTTGACAACATGTTTATAACGTTAGTAATGACGTCATTAAATGATGTTTTATCTCGAAGTAATTTACGAAGTTCTATTTCAAGAAATCCAACAGTTCTCTTTCATGTTTGGATTCTTTCATTACTTTACATGCCTTCAACACAAAATCTCTCACCTGGATTAACATCTCTTGTATTGTTGCTACTACCTGTTCACAAACTAACATGACAAATCAGAACTGATGTGTGAGCATGTTCTTCTGCTTAATTAACTCACTTACTGTTTCAGTAGCGACATGAATAACTTGTTCTAATCTGAATTCCATGACTAATAGACTGGAAGAATTGAGCTGGTCTATCCACATGAGTGACCTACAGCTGGCGATAATAGAGAAGAGAGAAAGTCGCAAGATAGATGTAATGTGGTCATAGCTGTAAAATAAAACTATACAAAAGGAAACATTTGATAGGATAAAGTTATAAAGAAGGGAAAAGTTTGTAGGATTAAGTTATAAAGAAGGGAAAAGTTGATAGGATAAAGTTATAAAGAAGGGAAAAGTTGATAGGATAAAGTTATAAAGAAGGAAAAGTTGTAGGATAAAGTTATAAAGAAGGGAAAAGTTGATAGGATTAAGTTATAAAGAAGGGAAAAGTTGGTAGGATAAAGTTATAAAGAAGGGAAAAGTTGATAGGATTAAGTTATAAAGAAGGAAAAGTTGATAGATAAAGTTATAAAGAAGGGAAAAGTTGATAGGATAAAGTTATAAAGAAGGGAAAAGTTGGTAGGATAAAGTTATAAAGAAGGGAAAAGTTGATAGGATAAAGTTATAAAGAAGGGAAAAGTTGGTAGGATAAAGTTATAAAGAAGGGAAAAGTTGATAGGATTAAGTTATAAAGAAGGGAAAAGTTGGTAGGATAAAGTTATAAAGAAGGGAAAAGTTGATAGGATAAAGTTATAAAGAAGGGAAAAGTTGATAGGATAAAGTTATAAAGAAGGGAAAAGTTGATAGGATTAAGTTATAAAGAAGGGAAAAGTTGATAGGATAAAGTTATAAAGAAGGGAAAAGTTGGTAGGATTAAGTTATAAAGAAGGGAAAAGTTGGTAGGATAAAGTTATAAAGAAGGGAAAAGTTGGTAGGATTAAGTTATAAAGAAGGGAAAAGTTGGTAGGATAAAGTTACAAAGAAGGGAAAAGTTGGTAGGATAAAGTTATAAAGAAGGGAAAAGTTGATAGGATAAAGTTATAAAGAAGGGAAAAGTTGGTAGGATAAAGTTATAAAGAAGGGAAAAGTTGGTAGGATTAAGTTATAAAGAAGGGAAAAGTTGATAGGATAAAGTTATAAAGAAGGGAAAAGTTGGTAGGATAAAGTTATAAAGAAGGGAAAAGTTGATAGGATAAAGTTATAAAGAAGGGAAAGTTGATAGATTAATTATAAAGAAGGAAATGTAGATTGTATAAAGAAGGAAAAGTTGGTAGGATTAAGTTATAAAGAAGGGAAAAGTTGGTAGGATAAAGTTATAAAGAAGGGAAAAGTTGTAGATAAATTATAAAGAAGGGAAAGTTGTAGGATAAGTTATAAAGAAGGAAAAGTTGGTAGGATTAAGTTATAAAGAAGGAAAAGTTGATAGGATTAAATTATAAAGAAGGGAAAAGTTGATAGGATAAAGTTATAAAGAAGGGAAAAGTTGGTAGGATTAAATTATAAAGAAGGGAAAAGTTGATAGGATTAAGTTATAAAGAAGGGAAAAGTTGATAGGATAAAGTTATAAAGAAGGGAAAAGTTGATAGGATTAAATTATAAAGAAGGGAAAAGTTGGTAGGATTAAGTTATAAAGAAGGGATACAAACATTCTTCTTCTTCAGCCATCTCTAGTCATGCGCTTAGTTTACTATGGAGCATAAACTATGCAGTCAGTTTCAGTCTGTCAGGTTCCTTAAAGCTTAGTTTTCAGATGGACTGAGAGTGACCACATGCTGCTTCTCAGCTCACTCAGGACAGTCGTGTAGGACATGCTCCGATGTCTGTTTCACCTGCTAACACTGGTATAGTTTGTACTTGTTGCCAGTTGTAATACCTTGTTCTTCCCTGACTTTGCAAGAATCAACAGGGCCGCTAGTAGCTGAGAGTGGACACCTTCGAGACATGGGGCCTGGTCCACTTGGCTGTTTTCCATGGTGGTGGCACCACAGTTATGTAAATATTTGCACATGTGCTTTGTCTTTGCATGTCTTGGTTGTTTTTACTTAACAAGACAGTATCATCTGCAAAAATCCAAATCTCCAGTAGACTATTTTCTACCCAATCGATGCCAATTTCACCCCTGTAACAATCTCTCATTACCCAATCAATGTCCACTCCAAATAATAACAGAGAGAAAATGCAACCATGCAATCAACATAGAAATGCTTTTAATTCCTTAAGCAACATAATTATTCTTCTGTTTTTTTCTGCAATCAGTTTACTTGATTCAGATATCTAGAGATTATAAATCTAGTGGTCAGCAGAAGGTCTTACAGGATTCCCTGTTCCATGAATCCAGAAGTCAGCAGATGGTCTTATATGATTCCACTTTTCCATGAATCCAGTGATCAGCAGAAGATCTATAGATTCCTGTTCCATGAATCAGTGGCGTAGAGGTCTTATATGATTCCTGTTCCATGAATCAGTGGTCAGCAGAAGGTCTTATATGATTCACTGTTCCATGAATCAGTGCTCAGCAGAAGGTCTTATATGATTCCCTGTTCCATGAATCCAGTGGTCAGCAGAAGGTCTTACATGATTCCTGTTCCATGAATCAGTGGTCAGCAGAAGGTCTGATATGATTCTGTTCCATGAATCCAGTGGTCAGCAGAAGGTCTTATATGATTCCCTGTTCCATGAATCCAGTGGTCAGCAGAAGGTCTTATATGATCTCCTTCTCCGTGAATCCAGTGGTTAGGCCTTATATTATTCCTCGCATAATATTCGTCCACTTAGTCTCTGCTTCAGGACCAGATTTGAGACCTCAGGTCAGCAGTAACCTTAGTGGAACCTTTCATAACTAGATGTTAGGAGCTCCAGGTGTCTGTTGATGATCCACTGTCTCAGACGCATCCCGTGTGATGTATACAAACATAGTCATTAACTGTTGGTGTTTTTCACATGTCCCGTTTCAGTTGCTGTGTATCGGGTCTGCTAGTACTGATATGTTCTGTCGTTAGGGACAGTTTTGTAACTTTCCTGTTCATGTGTTTTGACTTCCTACTCACATTGAGAAGACCGACCGAAAGTATTGCAAGCCAGACACTAGTTTGAACCCACCATTAAACGAGGAGTAGGTAGAAGGCCTAGAAATACCACAAGAGAGCTGGAGACTGTTATTAAGGGGGGATTCGGGTCTTGAAAATCTAGAATCTATTTTCGTTGTTTTCATATTAATATAAAATTTGTATAAGCATTTTGAAAGAGTATGACTTAGAATAGTAGAAAAAATTAGTAAAAAAAAAATGTCAAAGTGTTGCCATGGAAACAATACAAAATGCGCCTAAAAACAAAATTTCAAATCCCTAAGGCTCTGAATCTAATGAATGTAAATGAATTATGTTTTCACTCTAAGGTGGCAATTGTAATATCTAAAATATTACACATGATTTTTAGGATATATTAAATATTTAATTTTTATAAATTTTTGGGTAAAAATTCCCTCAAAATTTGGTCAAAAAGCTGTTTTTGGAGGGTGTGTTTACACAAAAATTCATAAAAATGTAATATTTAATATATCCTAAAAGAATGTACAATTTTGTAGATATTACAATTGCTCACCTTAGAGTGAAAACAAATTCCTTTATATTCATTAACTTCAGAGCATTAGGATTTGAAATTTTGTGCTTGGCGGCCATTTTGTATTGTTTCCATGGCAACGCTTTTGACATTTTTTTTTTTACTATTCTAAGTCATAATCTTTCAAAATTGTTATACAAATTCTACATTAATACCAAAGCAACGAAAAAGTTTCAAGACCAGAGTCCCCCCTTGAAAGGATATATAAAACATGGAAAGAATTGGAAGGGATAGCAAGAGAGAGAAGAAGAGCTGGAAGAAGTTTGTTGAAGACCTGTGCTCCGTTGGGAGTTGAAAGGTTGAAGAAGAAGAAGAGCAACTAGAACACTGTCCGCACGATATTGGAAGAATGTAAAGAAACATTCTTTCAGCTGTTATATAAAGTCTGTTTATTATTCTACAATGGCGTCTGTGACTTAGGGGCTAGTGGCTTCGATACATTGGAAGAATGTAAAGAAACATTCTTTCAGCTGTTATATAAAGTCTGTTTATTATTCTACAATGGCGTCTGTGACTTAGGGGCTAGTGGCTTCGATACATTGGAAGAATGTTAAGAAACATTCTTTCAGCTGTTATATAAAGTCTGTTTATTATTCTACAATGGCGTCTGTGACTTAGGGGCTAGTGGCTTCGATACATTGGAAGAATGTAAAGAAACCTTCTTTCAGCTGTTATATAAAGTCTGTTTATTATTCTACAATGGCGTCTTTGACTTAGGGGCTAGTGGCTTCGATACATTGGAAGAATGTAAAGAAACATTCTTTCAGCTGTTATATAAAGTCTTTTTATTATTCTACAATGGCGTCTGTGACTTAGGGGCTAGTGGCTTCGATACATTGAGAATGTAAAGCCTTCTTCGAGCTGTTACTATAAAGTCTGTTTATTATTCACAATGGCGTCGGGCTAGGGGCTAGTGGCTTCGATACATTGGAAGAATGTAAAGAAACCTTCTTTCAGCTGTTATATAAAGTCTTTGTATTATTCTACAATGGCGTCTGTGGCTTATGGGCTAGTGGCTCGATCTATTAACCCCGACGTTCTGTGTTCGAATCACGCTGCGGACAGTTTGGTTTCAAATTGTTTCGCGTTCATTTTTACAAAAGGACGATGGCACCACCCGTTCAAAAAGCAATGGCAAACTACTGAACGTAAAACTGCCTAGAAAAATCACAAACAGCGTTAAAAGCTGGGGTTGATTCGCAGAGTCCTGTAAAGGATATGCAATTAACTATATTATTCTACATTGGCAGATAATTGTGACAACTGTCCTTCATGGAAGGGACATAATCTGTCAACTCTGTTGTTGCATACACACCCAACTTTAACATGAATTATATGAACCACAATAAGATTTTTAAAAAAAAAACCAAAAACACAATTTCATTTTCTCATCAAGAGGAAAATTAGGTTCTAGCTGTAAACATGGATTAGATTTAAAGAGTTCATTTCATTTTCAGAACAAAAACATGCTAAAATAGTCCATCCGCACTTCTACGAGGTCATACTTGACCTAGTTATCTAGCACCACATCTGATACCTCAATCACTTTGTTTTCGTGAACTTTTATCGTGTTTTCCCAAAAAATAAAAATTATATGAACAAACAAATAAATAAATAAATAAAGTTATTAAATAGTTAAGTAGATGCAACAAAAAAATACTAACAAAATTTCAATAAATTACAATTAAAAAAAGGCATTAAACAAATTAGTAGATGAAGGACAGCCTCCATATCGAAGGGTTGAGGGGCAATTGATCCGAAACGGAACCAGGAAGGAGAGGGGTCTCTGATGAAGTGGTTACACAGTTTTCTTGCATTCTGAAGGTCGTAGGTTCGAATCTGGATCACTTCGTTCGGTTGACGAGTGCTTTTTACCCGAAAATCCCTTAAGATTGTTGCTGGAGCTACAGAGTTTGTTCAATACCCTTGGAAATTTACATATCATTTCTGCGGAGAGTGTACTAGAGGTATTGATAAACTTGGTGTGGTGAAGACAGTCCACTGTTAGACCTTGTTTTGATTATCTGCAACATTTTCACCAAGCTCAATTCTTCATGTACATTCCAACTAATATACTTGATAAACTCTTCTTGATGACATAGTTTCAAACTGGTAACATATTTCAATTCGCAGTGGTGACATTGAAGTCAGGCCGCACCCATGCAGTGTGGCAAAGCGTAGCAGTTGTATTAGTGTAACTGTCAGAAGGGTCTTTGTCGCCTAGAGGCTCGGTGTTCGTCTCTCGCGCGAAAGGTACCAGCTTCGCTACAAAATAAGATTATACGCGTTAGGGAAAAAGCTAATTATGTATACTATGCGCCTAATGTAGCATTTTCATCACTTCATTTAAGTGTAATCAATCTCATATATCCTCAATATGGGCGTGTCCAAATTCGTACTACGCAGTTGCCAAGCTGACCGTATTTAATTTAGGGTGTGACACCCACATATTATATATCTGCCTAGAAAACACAAACTATAAATAGTTCACGGTATTTCTGTAAAAAAACGTCTAATCTTTCCAGCGCTAAGATATACAAAACTAGTTAATCAATTCTGTTTCAGTTTACACATCGAAGATAATAGATATTTGATTATTGTAATATTGTCTGTCGTTGCCAGTTCCAAGCACTAATGAGAAAGGGAGGAGGACGTGCGTGAGGCCAGCTTTTCACCACAGATAATTTTTGTACTATAGAAAAATACGAGAAAGAACGCATATTAACAACTATTATAAGACAGAGATGGAGTTATGTTGAGCATACTCAGAGAAGAAATGATCAAAGAAAATCATGAAATGCGAGGCACACGATTTAAGAAAGAAAGAACTAAAAAGGATAGACATGAAACGAACTTACTGAGAGGGGCGAGAAATATCGGACTTACTTTCACATAAGAAATTCAGCGAGTTGCCCAGGATAGAGCGGTGTGAGAAATTGCCTGGAGACCATATGTAACGTATAACAATACGAGAGGAATGTATGAATTTTAATAACAACAAACCATTAATTCCTAGCTACTAATGATGTATGCCTTAGGTATAAAAACGTTAGTGTGTTATCATGAGAACATTTGCAATGTGTCAAACCGTTAGAAAATTATAATTTTGAAATCGGTAACTGATCAGATTACTACGTTGAAAGTTATATATTTAGCTCAATATTCTCTCATTCTTATATCCCAACTTCCTTCCAGTAATTTTTTTAATTAACTTACTTAACTGTAACTAGAGTATGCACGTTCCTGTCTCGTGTCGACCAAGAGAGATTGAAATGTCATATTTCCACTGAAGTGTCAGTTTATGAGAGCAATGCATGGACCCTTCCTTAATTGATTAACGTCAATTTTTATGGACATTAAATCTAATTGGACACCGTAGTGTATTTGAGAAGCAGAAAGGTCTAGGACTCAGGGAAAGCATCTGATTGACTTACCCGTGTTTGTTTCCTAGTAACTCAGCAGACGGTGTCAAGTGAAAACATCGCCCCTGGTATCCATGTTATGATTTATGACCGAGTCAAATATACCATGACATGAAGATCAACGAGGTCTCGTTTCGTGGACAGAGTTTTAATCAAAATTGCCGGCCTGGATGTCAGGGATGATATAGAAACCAATTCAGATCTTGGAAAATTATAGTCTGTAAGACATAATGTTTTATACCCACCCAGTGGTCACCAACATTACCGTATACTTGTAGCAAATCTCAATAATTATGTGAGGCATCATGCAAAGTGGGATGACTAGTTTATCATTGTAGACTTACACGAAGTCACATTTGCTGGACATGCTTTTGAGCGTCGTGATAGGTTGCGTTATCTTGGACTAACATTTGATAAAGTTTATCTTTCAAACATCATGTTGAACAAACAATACAACGGTGCTAGCATGGTCTTGCAGCTCAATAGGCTATGGTAGCCGCACACATTATGCAGAGACTACTTGTCCTTCTGCTTCAGCAGCTGATTATGTTCGA
This sequence comes from Arion vulgaris, assembly GCA_020796225.1. Classification (NCBI taxonomy): domain Eukaryota; kingdom Metazoa; phylum Mollusca; class Gastropoda; order Stylommatophora; family Arionidae; genus Arion; species Arion vulgaris. The sequence goes on from CM036761.1 coordinate 48,821,427, forward strand.
GGTAGATTGGCATCATCCTCATACCAAGATCACAAACACAAAGGTGTACAGCTTTTCGAAAAGAAAACCGTAGGGATGAAATTGCAGACAAGAGAAGCAAGCACAAATACAAAAGTCACATTTACATTCTTGACAAATAACCATGTGTAAAAAAAAAAATGGTCATATATTGACAAAGATAGTTATCTTTGTCTGCTGCAGCACTTTATATAACCTTCCTACTATGTGTGTGCCCATATGTGTATTTTCCATGTGTGTGTTTGTTTCTCTATCATAAGAACAAAGATTTACTGCAATCGACTATTTATATATATATATATATCTATATTCTCTCTCTTTATATATATATATATATATATATATATATATATGTAAATAATTACATCTCAGAAAGTGGTAGCATAATTAAGAATAACAGTAGTCGGAATTTATAAAACAAGAACGCATCGAGGACTTGGCACTTACCTCTGATGATCGAAGTTGATTTGCCCTAATGAATCGTTTTATTTCGTTATATGATACCTTGCGACCTCATGGACTCAACGCTCTACATTCCTATGCTTCTTAGTATTTTCTCTTCTCATGCTCCATATTCTAAATGTGTATATGTTCAATGCATATAAGTTATATATTTTATTTTTTTATTGTTTCTCTTCTTTTTCTACTTCTAGTTTTTTGCATTTATTTCGTTATAGGTTTCTAGTCACAAATTTTCATTTTAAGACCGTTGTGATGTTTCTGTCGTTGTCTATATGTAGTGTGCTGTGAAATTCGTTACTCATGTTGTATCGTTGGCTTGATAAATGCCTTTTGGTTGAAACGCTGCTGTATATTGTTATTGTTTTTGTATTTTGTTGTAAAACTACAGTACTTTGTTATTACGTGTTTCGTCACTTAAAATAATATAAGTAAAGAGAAGAAGTTAATTTATGCTTAATTGTTTTTAGCATATAATTTGAATGTTCATTTCTGTGAACATGTTAACTGTAAGCATTAAATGGTGAACTTGACAAACATAGAAATTCAGATGTAATGTATCTTAATGTATTTCATTGAAGTATGTTAATCTAATAGCATAGAACGTGATTGTGTTCGTGTGATTAAGCTTAGTTGTAAAGTATATCTTGTTTAGAACATATGAGAAATGTTACTCACATCAGAATTCATGCATTAAAAATATAAAACAAAACCCTGACTCACTCATTGCAGACAAGCAGGATTATATCAGTAAATTGTGCGAACAATTTCTGGAATGTTCGCTTGGATAGCGTAGAGGCAAAGCAGACGTAATCAAGCTTGGTAAACGTAAGCTAACGACGTCAACGCACCAGTCGTTCTGAATGCTGGTATTTAGGTCCAAACTTTGCTGTTGAAGTGGAAGGAGAAGATGAGAAGGTCGGGAAACTTTATATGAAGGCTGCACGATCACTTGGTTATACAGCATAGTGTCTGATTCCACTAAATCCATGAGTTTGATGGTCTACAAAAGGGCTGTTCAGTGCGGCGCCCTCGTTGTGCATTTCTGGAGCCCCAAGTTAATCGTCCGACTTAAACAATAATCAAAATTTAAAAGGAATTGGGGGTAAGCATTTATGAATAACAGATTGTTACATTTTGTTGGTCACAGCACTCCCAGAACACCGTCTTACCGTTTTTAGAATCTTGTTTTCTTTTGTAACCATTCTATTGTTTTTAATCACATTATTTGCTTTTTCACTAAATAAAGAATGTTTCGGCTTCATCTCTCAACTCACCCCTTCAAACATCTCAAACATACGAGCGGATTCTTGTAGAATCTCTCCTAATTCACTTTCTTCTAAATCACTCCGTCCTACGTATCTTCTTTCTACATGTCTACTCCTACACGTACATCTTTCCTATTTACGTCCCTCTTACTTATATCTCCCCTAACTGACTACCTCATACATACCTCCCTCGTACGCATCTTCCTCATTGAGATTCCCGCATACGTACATCCGTCCTGTGTGACTCCCTCATACGCACCCCCGTCCTGCGTGACTTCCTGATACGCACCTCCTTCCTTCGTGAATCCCTCATTCGCACCTCCGTCCTGCGTGACTACCTCATGCGCACCTCCCTTCTGCGTGACTCTCTCATACGCATCTCCGTCCTGCGTGACTACCTCATAAGCATCTACGTTCTACGTGACTCCCTCATACGCACCTCCGTACTGTGTGACTCCCTCATACACAATTCTCCACCTACGTGTCTACCTATTCCGGATGTGACACACATTTGACCAGTTCTCAGGGGCGACGTTCAACCGCTAAATGTGTTTGCTAATTGAGTAAAGAAATCTGTAGAACGTCGATTTAAAATATCTTTGCAGTCAATTTACCAACAGTTTAAGCCAGGATTTACCATCTCTGTGTCGGCAAACAACCAAGTTATCAGAGAATTGGATACGAAACAAAACTGGGCTAGTTGCAGCCAGTTAGTCGGCTCCAAGATGAATAAAGGCAATATAATCTCTTAAACAAATGGAATCTGACTGGAATAAAACATGTTTGTGTTAGAAATATGGCACCCTTTGATCTTATGATAACCTGAAGGTTAGAACAGGTTGTTGCGTAGTTCTCAGAAGTTTTTGACTTCGTGTCTCATTTTCTAAGAAAAAAAATGTTTGATTATTAAGAGAAACAAATAATTTCCTGTAATTTTATGTCTAGTAAAAGAAGGAAAAAACACACAACAAATTTGTGTACAATTGTATGTATGATAACTAAAAGTGAAGATAAACATATAATTTTATGTAATTTTATGTCTGATTAAAAAAAGAAAAGCACATATTTTCATGAAATTGTACAACAAAACTTAAGAGAAAAAAAACATATTTTCTTGTAATGTTATAGTTCTGACAAATTAAAGTATTAACACAAATATGTTCTAACAATATTAGGTCTGAGAAAAAAAAAGATTTTTATGCAATTTTATTTCTGATAAAAAGTAGAAAAAAAACCCATAAAATGTTGATGTAACTGTATATTCAATAAAAGGAATACAAACATTTAGTTTCATGTAATTTTAAGTGGATCAGACATTTTGTCTCTTTGACAGTGCAGAAATGTTTCACAAGTCAGAAAATAGATAGATAACTTTGAATACATGAATGACTGGTTTCTGTTACTTGAAATATGCGTACTCAGTCTGTGCTGTATGTTGGATCGAGATAGTTCTGAAAGAATATCGTTTGTTAACATTCAGTGAATAAATTGTTATTAACTTTACGACACGTATATATATACACAACGTGTCTGCGTATCAGTAAAGGCGAAGGTTGATTATTACGACTAAAGAGGGGCAGTCGTGGTAATATGGTGGACCGCGCACATTATTTTGGATAAGATGTGACCTGTTATATAAAAGTATTAGCACTGAACGAAAAAGTTACGAATTGGTAAGTTTTTGACGTCACTGCTTCTAAGAGAGCCACGGTGCATAGAGGTTAGAGCACTTGTATCGTAGGTGCGTGGTTCCAGGTTTGAAGCTCCCAATTGGAATTGACTTCTGTGCAAAATTATATGAGTCAAACATGAGAAGATACAGTGAACTATCAATGAACTGTGTGACTTGTATTAAGTTAACAGTGTATATGTACAACTTAGTATTGAAGCCAAGAATGAGTGGGCGTAGCTGTCTAATGAAGAAACAATCAGTGGAGTCTCCTTCGTCCGATGGACGCTGAGTGAATAACTAGACACATAAAGTAAAACTGTTGGATGGGAAACATATTTTAATAGCTCAACTGTTAGTGATGATTCTCAAATGAAGAGGTGAAGAATGTTAAATTCGTGTAATGTAAAAGTACCCATAGCATCCATCAAATGATTCTTCATAGCAAATTCGATCTGTCATCATATGTGCACAGTCCCATGGCGATAACTGAGAAATTGAACGTTCCTTTGTGGTCTTCTTCTTCTTCTTTGTCGTCACACTGCTACCGGGTTGTTGCCAAGTGTCGTCACACTGCTAACGGGTTGTTGCCCAGTGTCGTCACACTGCTACCGGGTTGTTGCCCAGTGTCGTCACACTGCTACCGGTTGTTGCCCAGTGTCGTCACACTGCTACCGGTTGTTGCCCAATGTCGTCACACTGCTACCGGGTTGTTGCCAAGTGTCGTCACACTGCTACCGGGTTGTTGCCAGTGTCGTGGTTTTCTGTTGTCTTGCGCTGTTCTGGTGGCTTGTGTGATTGTTATCTTTGCTCTTTCACAGGATTCTGCTACGCCATCTAACCATCTTTTCCGTGGTCTTCCTCTTGCCTTCTTTCCCGATGTTCTGTTGTAGAAGGCTCTGTATACTGTGGAGTTTGGATGCATTCTTATTAAGTGGCCAAACCACTTCATTCTTTGTTTATCTATGTAATTCAAGCACGGTTTTGTGCCAACTTTCTTTCTTATGCTGATGTTGGTGATTCTGTCTTTTCTTGTGTTGTTGGTAACTTTTCGCAGGCAACGCATTTCACATGTAGTTATTTTTGTGACTGCGCTTTGCTCAATGTCCATGTTTGGCTCTGGTAACACAAAGTAGGTATACAAATGCTGTTGATCATCTGTTGCTTAGCTGCCTGTGAAATTTTGGGTGCCCTTGTGGTCACCACAGTTAAAATAGCTGGGCACAGTGGTTAATTACCTGATACAATTATTCTTCAGATATCGACAGAGTTGTTTTCTTGTCTCAGGTCTTCTTCTTCTTTTGTTGTCAAACTGTTACTGGGTTGTGACCCAGTGTCGTGATTTTCTGTTTTGTTTAGCGCTGCTCTAGTGGCATGGATGATAGTCATTTTGACGTTTTGACAGGATTCAGCTATGCCGCTATATTAAAAGCTGTTGTTTTGCGTATTGTTGAGTTCTCATATGTTGTTACTACTTCGGTCCGCGTTGACATAACGTGTTTGTTTTGAACGCTGGTGTTATTGCGTTTTGTTATTTAGTTTTTCCAAAACTTTCTGAGCAATAGAGTTTGCACAAACAAATTCTATACCGGTTTGCTGGATCTGTGGTAGAATCATCCTTGTTTGAACATTTGATCTCATAGAAACACAAAAATAACACATTCTAATGCATTTTTTGAAAAGTATAAATACTGTTCACTCCGCCATTTTGATGCGCAATTGTCTCGTGTCAATTCTTCTAAATACTTGTCTGTCTGGGAATAAAATGTACAAAAACTCGTGAATGGAAAAAAAAGTGAATTTAGCAAAACATATTATAGAAGTTTTAACCATATACTACACATTCAATATGAGTTGGCAAGCTAATTTTAAAGTAAAAACCGGATTAGGTACTCTTGAAACTCGTGTGATCTTAGTACCAATCTCTTATTCTGAAAGAGTTACTTGTGTCTGTCTTGGTACGTCACTTGCCTTCTTTATCAATGTTACTGTAGTTGTAGATCTCTTCAGAGTTAATTAACTTTTCCTACCATCAATACAGAAACTCTTCAAAATTGTATAATTCCAGAGAAATATTGAACGTTTTGAGAAGTTAGAGAAGGCAGAAATAATAACAAATGTAACATACATTTTGTTCCAACATAAGGAACAGATTATCGTCATATTCATTGTGGTCTTGTTTCGGATACAAGCAATCTTCATCTAGAGTAGGACATATGTTTCTCTGTCTCTCTATACATATATATATATATATATATGTCTGTCTGCCTGTCTATCTGTATCTCTGTCTGTATATAGATATAAATGTATCTGTCTGTCTGCCTGCCTATTTATATCTACATTTATCTCTCTGTATATATATATGTCTGCCTGCCTGTATATATCTATATTCATATCTCTATCTATATGTATCTGTCTGTCTGCCTGTCTATCTGTATCTCTCTCTGTTATATAGATATACATCTATCTGTCTGTCTGCCTGCCTATATATATATCGATCAAACTATCTATCAATTTATTAATCTACCTATATATATATATATATATATATATATATATATATATATATATATATGTAAATAATCTATCTAATCTTTCTATTTATCTATCTATTAATCTACCTATCTAATCTATCCAATATATCTATTTATCCATCTATCTGTCTATCTGTCTGTCCGTCTATCCGTCTGTCTGCTTATCTGTATTTCTCTCCCTCTCTTTCTCTTTCTCTCTCTCTGTCTCTGTCTGTCTCTCTCTATGTCCTCCTGTAACTCGTATTAAGTCAGCTAATGTATTCACAGTGTTGATTACAAACTATAAACCTTTTATTTGTCCCAGATTTCAGTTATCACCAAATTATTAAATAAACGAGATCAAATTGCAGACTACGGATCAAATGTTCTTGAATAATTAATACCCTATGTACTTTCTCAGAAAATTCTCTGTTGACTACGCTGCTATAGGCAAACAATGCCGTTTCAAAATACCCTATTCAAACAATCCTGTCAAGTTGTGATTAAATTACAAAAAGATTTGACAAATCTGCGCAATAGTTTCGACAGCAATGTCTCTAACCTTAGAGAATACTGTTCCTTGCTAACGAAACATGATCAAATTGTGGTATGATTTATTCCAGAAGGGAAACTGGCAAAGGAACCAAGTACAAGAAAACATACTAACAGAGAATATATATAGATATATATATATATATATATAGAGAGAGAGAGATATCTAGAGCAGCGCTGTCCATCCTTGCGCTCGTGGACGCTATGGCGCCCCTATCAAACCTTCATGACGTCGTATTTTTCTCTGTCGGCTTTAACCTTTGATCAAATTTCAAGAAAATACTGGGGTTTTTTTCCTTGCCCTCCCATGAACACTATCATCCCTATTTTGCAATTTTGTTTTATTTGTAACCATTCTATAACCCACAATGCCACTCTTTCGTATTTTTTACTGGAGAAAGTCTCGGCATTTTAACTATATTAACATTACTATTGTTGTTATCATTAGTAGGAGTAGTAGTGCAATCATCATATGGCATCCCCGTCTCCACAACCATCAGTCAGATTCGTCAGAATACATAGAAACGTTGATATCTAGAGCGTCTATAAACGAAGAATCAGCATTTAGTGTCTGTACAGAATTGAATACAGTATTTTTACAGAGGACGGAAAACTAGATAGAGAAATAGAGACAAGGTGTCAGAAAGCAAATGCAGTGACCTACCAGCTGGTACCATTACTACAACACCCAAAGATCAAGATGGAAGTGAAAAGACAGATGATAAAAGTATTTTCCTACCAGCACTTTGTTACCAGTGCCAAACTTGGTCTCTTACAGCAACACATCACAGAAAGCTAACCTCGTGTGAAATGAAATGCTTGAGGAAGGTAGTGGGAGTCACCAGGAAAGACAGACTACGAAATGAGGACACCAGAAGCAGAGTGGGCATAACTTCATGCACCGAATATATCGAAAGACAACAAATGCAGTGGTTTGGACATTTCATCATCATCATCATTCATTAATCCTCTCCGTTCCTCGTGGAGCATAGGGCCTCAACAGTTGTTCGCCACTCTTCTCGGTCTCTGGCTGTTCTTTTATGGTCTCCCAGGTCAATTGAGCACTCTTCAGCTCCTCAGTAAGACCTCGTCTCCAAGTCTGCTTAGGTCGTCCTCTTTTCGTTTTCCTGCGGGTTCCACTCGAGCACCTGTCTAGTGACACTCGCCTATGTCTTCCGCAAGGTATGGCCTATCCATCGCCATCTTCTCCTCTTGACCTGTGTCATCATAGGTTCCTGCCCTGTTCTTATCCACAGATCCGTGTTGGTTTGGACATTTAATGATAATGAAATACAACCAGCCACCAATAACAGCATACAATTAAAAGATATCGGGTACAAGAGCTAAGGGAAGACCAAGAAAAGATGGATAGACAATATCAAGACCACACTACATAAACACGGATACAACACAACAAGGGCAACTCATCTAGCCTTAGAACGCAAATTAAAGCTCCCATCCCTACGCTTAACGGCAAGACTGGGAGTGGACAGTCAACTAAATCTTCCACCTGGGAATAGACAATTGATAGACAGAATTGAAGGACTGAGATGGTATATCAGGCAGTGGCGGCTCGTCATTGAGGGCCAGCGGGGCCGGGCCCCACCAAAAATAATGTGTAATGTGTATTTATTATTTTATAAATTATTTATTCATAATTATTACTTTTAAAGTGATGCTGATTAGTTTTTAAAATAGAATATATAACGCTAAAATACCACAAAGACTGAAATTCTGTGACTTTCTTCCCTAATTAGTATACAACTTCTCGGAATAGACAAGTAATAGTAAATACTAAAAAATAACCTAGAACAAAAGCAAAGATTTTTCCCAAAATTTTTGTCTGGTCCCACCAGCAAATATGATTACGAGCCGTCACTGATATCAGGGTCACAAAGTAGGAGCTCATGGAGAGAGAACAAAACACATTCTAGTAAACTAAACGGTGAACAAAAGAAGCTGTTGCTGGAGAGCACACCTCCTAAGAAAACCCGAGGACAATATAAGAAGGAGCCTTTCATGTAACACGCACACGTGTCCTAATCGAGTAGAAGTCTTTGCGTTTAGAGGCTTACCAAACCATTGTGCAACGTATACACGTTCTTGGCAAAGATCAAACATTTCACAAAGTGATTCAAATTGATCGTAAAGAACGAACGCAAAGAAGAAGATGAAGATGTAACACGCAGAGAAAGAGTGGGAGATAAGGAATTCTAGAAAAACGTGAAGAGATTTGGAGACAGAGATTAACGGTATACGGATAAGCTGGGAGTAGCTGCAAGATATAGCTAAAGATTCGAAGAAGATTTGGCACGAGTTTGGGAGTCTATAGAGAACCGGGATTAAAAAGCACAAAAAGAGAGAGAGAAAAAGATAAAAGCAGAATAGTCCATGCAAACACATTATAGAAGAGAACAGATAGAATGACGTTGTAAACATACTTATAAGTTTACTGCTTCCACGTGTTTGTAATATGACTAATCTTGGAGGAACATATTGAGAAGCAACAACCACTTATACTAAATTTCATCGATTTAAAAAAGCCTTTGATAGTCTACACAGAATGTCCCTGTGGAATATTCTGATATGCTATGGAATACAAGACAAAATAATAAACACTATTAAGAGCCTCTATGATGGTTCACAGTGTGCAGTTCGCACTGATGGTGGACACAGCGACTGGTTTATGGTTGAAACCGGAGTAAAGCAAGGCTTTATTCTATCTCCGCTATTGTTTGGAGTGGCCATTGACCTGGTGATGCGAAAATGTTGCAGAGGTGAAACTGGCAACAATTGGGTAGAAAATAGTCAACTAGAAGATTTGGATTTTGCAGATGATGTTGCCTTGTTAAGTAGAAACAACCAAGATATGCAAAGAAAACTTGTCATCTATAGCATCAAAAGTCGGACTGCAGATAAGCTATGAAAAAACAAATATAATGAAGATACCTATGGCAAGTAAAAGTAACGCAGATATCACCCTGGAATCTAAAAGGAAAAAAATAACAGAGCAGTTCACTTATTTAGATAGCAATTTTGATTGCACAGCATCATTTTAAAAAAAAACTTATTATGACACGAATTGTCAAAGCAACATCAGCTTTTGAATAAAATATGGAACTGCAAGTCTAAATAAAATATGGAACTGCAAGTTATATAGTATTAAAACTAAATTGCGAATTTTCAATTCAAATGTTGTATCAATCCTAACATATGCCAGCGAGAGTTGGAAAATGACTAAAGATATAGAAAGCAAGTTGAATGCATTTGAAAATAGATGTCTGCGAAAAATAATGAATATATAATGGAACGAATTCAGGAGAAGTGATGAAATCAGAGACATGTCTGGTCAACCACTAGTGACAACTGTTATAAGAAAGAGAAGATGGAAATATGTTGAACACACCTTGAGGAGAAATGATCAACGAATATCAAAGCAGGCATTGAAGTGGGATGCAAAGGGTTCAAGAAAGAGAGGTCGACCTAAGGAGACCCTGAAACGAACTTTGCTGAGAGATGCAAGAAACATCGGTATCGGTTCCATGGATGAGATTGAGCGAGTTGCCCAGGATAGAGCGGTATGGAGAAATTACTTGCAGACCCTATGTAACGTATAATGGTACGAGAGGAATTATTATTATTATATGTTTGTTATATGACGATCTTTGCTAGTTTCTTTGGAAGCAAAGATAACGATTTGAGTCAAACTTTGATAACAATGTCGGTTTCATGGACATTGTTAGTAATAAATGTACCAATTACACATTGATACAAGTTATTGAATATTTGTATGTTAGAGTGATTTGTACAGATATAGTTAATATTGCATGTGGATTATCAGTTCCATAGAAGAAATTAATCCTGTCGAAAAGGTTTTCTCATATACTCGCTCTATAAAGCATCTCATGTGAGCAAGTCACGCGAGGCTCGAACGAGAACGACATGCTCTGCTTTAACAGATGCTAATCTTGAATGAACCCAACCCAGTGAATGGTTTCAGCTTGAGTGCATATAATTTCTATTACAGTAACTTCATTAGGAAACAATGGAGATTCATAAAATCTCGCCTGCAATGAAATATCATTTTGGGCACCCATTTTGTGGTTATAATTCACGCGATGATAACATTGTTATATATGTCATTTTCTGAATCCGAACATATAATAGAGCTCCGTTGATAATCATTATTTATGTTGGACAGGAATAAAAAGAAGACAAGAGCAAGAAGTGTGTGTAAGCATGCTATAGAACAATATACCATCAGTGAGGGGTCTATATGGCGTGCAACTATGATGCACGTCTATCGCTCCAAAAGTAATCGGGTCGTTTCTACGCGTAAAGCGATTGACCTATTTTTTCAAATGGGCCCTGATCTCAATGTAGGTGAGATCAAGTTCCTAGTCTTAATAGAATCTAAGGATAAAATGTAGGTTCATTTTTCAAGTTGAACACGAAAAAGAACACGTTGTAGCTACAAATTGATAAAAGAATGACGAAAAGTCGCTACCGGACGAAATTCATTAAAAATAAAATTCTGACCAATTTTTACAATTTTAAAAATTACGCATGGGATGCTTGTCGGTGCTAAGAAGCTCGTGCACTACCGCAGAAATATGTATGTGTAAGAAGTACAAATGATTATTCACGGAAATGCAATGATAATAAATTAATCCGTTTACTTCGCATTTTCCTATTACCTCTGGACTTATTTATAGTGCAACGTATACTGAATTAGTCATCGTTGTATCTTATTAAAATCTACACTGAGCCAGTATACGAGCTCGGAAGGGCGAAGGGGTTAATCAATCAATCATTAGCATCAATCTAAGTGGACTAGTTGATGAAATACTGTTGTTAGAGGTTTGACATTTTCAGAAAAGTGTAGACAAACTCGACTTTCTTGTCTGATTAAAACTGAAGTCTTCTTCTTCTTTGCGTTCATTCCTTACGACCAATTTTAGTCACTCTTTGTGATTTGTTTGATCTTTGTCAAGAACGTGTATACGTTGCACATTGGTTTGGTATGTCCCTAAACGCATAGACTTCTACATGTTTAGGACACATGCATCCGATTTCAACAAACCTCATTACTCGTCTCTTACGACATGCGTGGCAAGTAACACTGGTTCTATTCTTTCAACCCCAAATTTGGGCCCCGGTAACCACTCGGGCGAGATCTGCTTGTGAACTGAGTTCTAGAATCTGGGAGAGCACTACCCACAATTTTCCTATCAATGATTAAGTATGTTAGCAGCATTGATTTTGGTACTTAGTTTTTTAAAATATACCTCAACTGTGTGCTATCAGCTTTACTATACTGATCAGAATGCTGGAAGAATGATAGAACAAGATATCACCAAACTCTCTACCTTCTATACATCGATATAAGGAAAGACTGTACTTAAACTATGTAGCAATGGTGATATAAGGAAAGACTGTACTTAAACTATGTAGCAATGGTGATATAAGGAAAGACTGTACTAAAACTATGTAGCAATGGTGATATAAGGAAAGACTGTACTAAAACTATGTAGCAATGGTGATATAAGAAAAGACTGTACTAAAACTATGTAGCAATAGTGATATAAGGAAAGACTGTACTTAAACTATGTAGCAATGGTGATATAAGGAAAGACTGTACTAAAACTATGTAGCAATGGTGATATAAGGAAAGACTGTACTAAAACTATGTAGCAATGGTGATATAAGGAAAGACTGTACTTAAACTATGAAGCAATGGTGATATAAGGAAAGACTGTACTAAAACTATGTAGCAATGGTGATATAAGGAAAGACTGTACTAAAACTATGTAGCAATGGCGAAACACGTCAAATCAGAGTATTTTAGTTTTACAAAATACAAAAACAATTTTACACAACAACGTTTTGACCAAAGAGAAAGAGGGGGAAACTCAGTGTATTCTATCAATTTGTCCAATTTTTAAAGTGATATCACTATATTCCCGTTATCAGTTATATTAAGACTATCATCATAGCACTCCGGACACATCTATAGGTGATCTGATCTCCGCCTCAACAAATCCAGCAGCGGCCCAACACGCCAGTTCAATGTTAATTAATCAATCTCTTTGCATATTTTGTATGTCGTTCTTTTCGGGCTGCACTAATATCGACACCCATCTCTCTTAATCTGGTCAGCGAATGGGATTCATAACTCTGAAACTCCTCTGTTAGGAAAGATTCTCAATGTGTTAGGAATGTCACGTCGGTCCATTTCAACTCCCTCTGATATCCTAGTCATTCCATCCAATCTATCAGCCTCCCATCTTCCACCTCAATGAGTCATTCCAGCCAAACTATCAGCCTCCCATCTTCCACCTCAATGAGTCATTCCAGCCAAACTATCAGCCTCCCATCTTCCACCTCAATGAGTCATTCCAGCCAATCTATCAGCCTCCCATCTTCCACCTCAATGAGTCATTCCATCCAATCTATCAGCCTCCCATCTTCCACCTCAATGAGTCATTCCAGCCAATCAGCCTCCCATCTTCCACCTCAATGAGTCATTCCAGCCAAACTATCAGCCTCCCATCTTCCACCTCAATGAGTCATTCCAGCCAATCTATCAGCCTCCCATCTTCCACCTCAATGAGTCATTCCATCCAATCTATCAGCCTCCCATCTTCCACCTCAATGAGTCATTCCATCCAATCTATCAGCCTCCCATCTTCCACCTCAATGATATATAATAGTCAATCAACTACTTTTAGTATCTTCGTGTTACACAACTACACAACAACTACTACACAACTACACAACTACACAACTACACAACTAATGACAAAATCTAATCTAAAGACATCATTACTCTCATCAACAACTATAACCAATGTTTGAGTTTTGCAAACTTTTACAACTTTAAACTCTCAAACACCACACGCGAAATGAAATGCTTGAGGAAGGTGGTGGGCGTCACCAGGAAAGATAGACTACGAAACGAGGACACCAGAATCAGAGTGGCATAACTCATGCACCGAGTACATTGAAAGACAACAAATGCACTGGTTCGGACATTTAATGAGAATGGAATACAACCAACCACTAATGACAGCATACAATAAAAAGAGATCAGGTACTAGAGCGAAGGAAAGACCAAGAAAAGATGGATATACACTATCAAGACCACACTAAATAAACACATATATAACACAACAAGCGCGATCCATTTGGCCCTGGAACGCAAATTAAAGCTCCCACCGCAACGTTTAACGGCAAGAGTGGACAACCAATTCCATCATCCATCTGGAGAAAGACAATTCCATCATCCACCTGGAGAAAGACAATTCCATCATTCACCTGAGAAAGACAATCCATCATCCACCTGGAGAAAGACAATTCCATCATCCACCTGGAGAAAGACAACAGACAATTCCATCATCTATCTGGAGAAAGACAATTCCATCATCCACCTGGAGAAAGACAATTCCATCATTCACCTGGAGAAAGACAATTCCATCATCCATCTGGAGAAAGACAATTCCATCATCCACCTGAAAAAGACAATTCCATCATTCACCTGGAGAAAGACAATTCCATCATCCACCTGGGAAAGACAATTCCATCATCCACCTGGGGAAAGACAATTCCATCATCCACCTGGAGAAAGACAACAGACAATTCCATCATCTATCTGGAGAAAGACAATTCCATCATCCACCTGGAGAAAGACAATTCCATCATCCACCTGAGAGAAGACAATTCCATCATCCACCTGGAAAGACAACAGACAATTCCATCATCTATCTGGAGAAAGACAATTCCATCATCCACCTGGAGAAAGACAATTCCATCATCCATCTGGAGAAAGACAATTCCATCATCCATCTGGAGAAAGACAACAGACAATTCCATCATCCACTTGGAGAAAGACAACAGACAATTCCATCATCCATCTGGAGAAAGACAATTCCATCATTCACCTGGGGAAAGACAATTCCATCATCTACCTGGAGAAAGACAATTCCATCATCTATCTGGAGAAAGACAATTCCATCATTCACCTGGAGAAAGACAATTCCATCATTCATCTGGAGAAAGACAATTCCATCATCCATCTGGAGAAAGACAATTCCATCATCCACCTAGAGAAAGACAATTCCATCATCCACCTGGAGAAAGACAACAGCCAATTCCATCATCCATCTGGAGAAAGACAATTCCATCATCCACCTAGAGAAAGACAATTCCATCATCCATCTGGAGAAAGACAACAGACAATTCCATCATCCATCTGGAGAAAGACAATTCCATCATCCACCTAGAGAAAGACAATTCCATCATCCATCTGGAGAAAGACAATTCCATCATTCATCTGTAGAAAGACAATTCCATCATTCATCTGAGAAAGACAATTCCATCATTCACCTGGAGAAAGACAATTCCATCATTCATCTGGAGAAAGACAATTCCATCATCCATCTGGAGAAAGACAATTCCATCATCCACCTGGGAAAGACAATTCCATCATTCACCTGGGAAAGACAATTCCATCATCCACCTGGGAAAGACAATTCCATCATCCACCTGGGGAAAGACAATTCCATCATTCACCTGGGAAAGACAATTCCATCATTCACCTGGGGAAAGACAATTCCATCATCCACCTGGAGAAAGACAACAGACAATTCCATCATCCATCTGGAGAAAGACAATTCCATCATTCATCTGTAGAAAGACAATTCCATCATTCACCTAGAGAAAGATAATTCCATCATCTATCTGAGAAAAAACAATTCCATCATCCATCTGAGAAAGACAATTCCATCATCCATCTGAGAAAGACAATTCCATCATTCACCTAGAGAAAGACAATTCCATCATTCATCTGGAGAAAGACAATTCCATCATTCACCTGGGGAAAGACAATTCCATCATCCATCTGGAGAAAGACAATTCCATCATTCACCTGGGGAAAGACAATTCCATCATCCATCTGGAGAAAGACAATTCCATCATCCATCTGGAGAAAGACAATTCCATCATTCACCTGGGGAAAGACAATTCCATCATCTATCTGGGGAAAGACAATTCCATCATTCACCTGAGAAAGACAATTCCATCATCCACCTGAGAAAGACAATTCCATCATCCACCTGAGAAAGACAACAGACAATTCCATCATCTATCTGGAGAAAGACAATTCCATCATCTATCTGGAGAAAGACAATTCCATCATCCATCTGGAGAAAGACAATAAAAATCTCTCAAAATGAACAACTTCATCACTTGTCTTACTACATCACATACGAAGCTTCCGTTGCATTTATTAAGCAATTTCTGTATATGGTAACATCAGATTGAAATGTTAAATAATCAACTTGCAAAGACAGAACAGTGTGTCTTCTCTTTTCTTGTTATTTTCTTTTGTTATCCTTCCTTTGTTTTCTAATAGCTCTTCTTGTTATCGCCCTTAAATCTTTTGTCTATTGTCTTTCCCCAGGTGGATGATGGAATTGATAGTCCACTCTTGCCGTTAAGCGTAGGGTGGGAGCTTAATGTGCGTTCCAGGACCAGATGAGTCACTCTTGTTGCTTAATATCCGTGTTTATTTAGTGGCGTCTTGCTATTGTCTATCAGTCTTTTCTTGATCTTCCTTGGCTCTAGTGCTATATCTCTTTTTATTGTATTGGTGATTGGTTTTATTCCATTCTCATTAAATGTCCAAACCACATCATTTTCTGTCTTTCAATGTATTCGGTGCATGAAGTTATGCCCACTCTGCTTCTGATATCCTCATTTCATAGTCTGTCTTTCCTGGTGACGCCCACCACCTTCCTCAAACAGTTAACCCTGTAACGTTCGGGTACTAAGAAAATCGCCTTTATAAATGAGATGGCTACATGACTCCGGAACTAGCCGTATTTGTGTGTTATTTATGCAATTAAATGCATATAATTTATGTTTCATAATGTAAAACATATGATATTACAATAATAAATTGTTTAAAAAATATTTTTATTTTCAAGATATCTAATCTCGTTGAATAAAGCATGCTTTTTCTTCTTCTTGTTCTGCCTCGCCCGCTATGAATTCATGCGTAGTCAGGAGCCTTTATGGCACATCTGACTGATTTCTGCGTGAAAGCCGACTAACCGTGTGTAAGTTGCCCCTAGCCATTCAGGTGAACCTTCTCCGACTTCAGTGATAAGGGCATACTTTTATTACACAGACATTTCCGAACGGCCGCCATTTTGGATAATCTCTGCAGACGAGTTTTCACTTGCTCTTGTCAAAATTACAATGTGCTTAAATAATAGCATCTAGTGACTCAGATTACTGTCCTAATCAAGACTATAAGTGTTAGTTCTTTATGGCTTCTTACTAGACCAGTTCTGCATCATCTTCTTTATTTATTTATTATTTATTAATTGGTGTCTTCAAAATATGGAAATATTTAGAAGTTACAAATTTCCTAATTACTGCCTTATTTATTGTCCAAACAACTTCATGTTTGGATATATTGTTAAATATGAAGGTACTAAAGAGTATATTAATAGTTTTCATGATATATTTCATAGTTATTTTTTTCCTTCTTTGTGACTGTATAATTATTTGAAATTTGTTTTAAAATCTATTTTTAGCATCAAAAAAAATTAGGTCACTGATATCAGATATTACATGACACTAATATTAAGACCACATATCTGGATAGTACATTCAATTAGCTTTCAACCATATTAACATGCCTATGTTCAATTCATGGAGTATATATGGCTTCTAGTAATAGAGAAGGCCTTAAAAAAAAACTTGAAAACCCCGAACGGTTAAGAGTTTCGTTTTATTCCTTCTAACCTATCTTTATCGCATATATTCTTTTCTCTTTGCTTTCTTTCAATTCTCTTTTATTGTATTACCAACATTAAATTGTGTATATTTTCATCTCTGTCAGTCGTCCTGTAGTGTTTATAATGCAAGGTTATAGCACATCTCCATCAAATCAACCAGTGATGAAATGTTGTAGACAGAGAGAGTTCCACCAAATCAACCAGTGATGAAATGTTGTAGTTAGAGTTCCACCAAATCAACCAGTGATGAAATGTTGTAGTCAGAGTTCCACCAAATCAACCAGTGATGAAATGTTGTAGTCAGAGTTCCATTAAATCAACTAGTGATGAAATGTTGTAGTCAGAGTTCGACTTAATCATGAGAGTGAGATATTACCATGTGATTAATGATATCTTTCTGTCCATGTTGACTGCTCTAACAGCCAAACTTCATCAACTGTCACAGAACAAGAAGATGTCGATGCGGCATGACCAAACAAATATAAACGGATAAGACTCTTAGTCCAATATTGATTTTGACCAATAGAAATCTGGACAACTCAGCAAGGATAATGATTTAATGTACTAGCTACCGCTGACCTTGAGTTCATGACGTGTACGAATCATTGATAGAAAGCACGCACGTACAGTGAAGTTGAAGATAATACTCTTAGCGTTGATAACGAGAAGGAGAAAAATGAAGATGACTATTATTACGACACTAGAAATAGAATCATAGAGGAAAAAAATGAGGAAAGTTTAATTTCAATTTCTTTGCACTAACAATTAATGACAAATATATGTCGAAGTTATCATTTGGTAGTTTTGCTCTATAGCTGTCAGATATGGCATGATATCTGATCATGGATATCGCATTCAAACTGCAAATATTCATCAACTCAGATATCTCTACCGTTTACTTCGTATCAGATATCTCTACCATTTTAATCGAATCAGATATTCACCGTTAATCGAATCAGATATCTCTAAAAACTAGTAAATAATAACTTGAATACATGCAATATATACCCATATAAATTCAAGGCATGGGAAGAGAAAGCACTAAGAAGCATAGGAGTGTAAAACGTTGATCCACGTGGTCGCGAGGTACCATACATAGAAAAATCATGTTTCTTTGTATGGTACCTTGCGACCACGTGGGCTCAACGTATTAAACTCCTATGCTTCTTAATACGTTCTCTTCCCATGCCTTGTAATCTATTTGGGTATATGTTGCATGTATTCAAGTTATATATTTACTAGATTTTCATTGTTTCTCTTCCGTTCTATTTCTAGTTTTTATGTGTGTTTTTGTGTTACATTTATTTCGTTATTCGTTTTTAGTCCCAGATTTTCATTAGAAACGTTTGTATTTGGTTGTCCATTTGTTTTTAAATTTGTCACTCCTGTTGTTCGTTTGCTTGATAAAGACCTTGTTGGTCGAAACGTTACTGTATTTTGCCATTGTTTTTGTAATTTGTAAAACTACAGTACTTTGTGATTACGTGTTTTACTTAACACAATCAGATATAACTATGCTCAAACAATAGTCAACTTTCCTAATCTATTTGTATTTTTTATTTAAAAACACTAAAAACACAATCATTCTTCTTCTCTTCCACCTTTGACTTCTTTATAGAAGTGTTGGGGATGGGGAAGGGATGGGGGGTGAGAAATGTAGTGATCTTGTGTGTTCTTGTTTTAAGGCACTTTGTAAGCTGTTATTCTTTTTCGTAAGGTTGTTCTTGATGCCGTCGCTCCATCTTTTCCGTGGTCTTCCTCTTGCTCTTACTCGATCTACTTTTTCTGTGTGGCTTTCTATGGTAGGCGATACCAGGACATTCTTGTCAACACTGTCATTACTACCTGTAATATCGCTTTTTAGAGCTGTGTAGAAAAGAGAGTATATGTGCCAGATAAATTTAATGAGCACTTGGCTAGTACAGTCGTCACAAAAATGTTCAGGTTAAGATTAATCGTTATGCTCCCAACAGAAAAGCTAATGGGAGCCGCGCTCAAGTCAGCTCGGCCAGATGCTCCACGTAACGAACTAAAAACACATCTCGGTAAAATACAGAGTTAAAAAACAACTCACCACAGTTGGAAACGTGTTAGTAAGAGATTGACTTGACCGTTAGCAAATTGTATAACTGATATCACAGAAAACAAATATTGATAAAATGAAATAAAAAAATAATTGTATAACTGATATCACAGAAAACAAACATTGTTAAAATCAAGTAAAAAAAATAATTGCACATTTCATTTTACAAACTAGTAATTAACAACCAAATTTCGTTTTCGCCACACAAATTGACAATTTGTAGTTTTGACTTATTTTTGTGTTCCGCTGATAAATCAACATTAAATATTTCAGTTGTGTATCTGCTAGTGTGATAGGTGTATCGAGCCTGCAGTGGGATGTAGAGTGTACATCAGTTCGAATATCAGTAATGGTTTTAAGATAAGAATATGACACAGCAGAAGCATACATTCCGTATTATGAACGCTAGTTGTAAGCGTATGTAGAAAAAGCCATGAGAAGTGCAGTACACACATTTTGTATAATTTTGTAACTTCAACAAATGTCCTAGTCTTGAACCTGTGGCACTAAGGTATCTCTCCCATCACTGACCTGTAACGAAATCTTAAAAAATATGAAGAAAAAAACATCTGTCGTTACTGCTTGTAATAACGTTTCTATGCGTGTAGAACGGGGTGGAAAGGGGGAGTGTTATGTATTTGTGGAATTTAATGACCGCATGCCTAGTGCAGTTACTGCTGCGAAACTGTTAGGATTCGAATTTTTCTTTATACCCCCGACAGAAAAAAACCTCATTGGCCTTACCGTGGATTGACTCCCGGTACCCCGCATGTTAGTCTCGCTATAATTCATTCAGTCAGGCGCTCAACTAAACAGCTATTTAACACTACTGGGTACATTTACAGATCGCTGTAGCAACCTTCATAAAGAAAATGTTGAGCAAATTTATTTTTGGCACATCTCTCTCTTTGCCTTTTACCCGGGTTGGGGCATAGGCCTCAACCAACTCATCAAGTCTTCCTATCTTAGCTATCTCCTGCAGCTCCTCCAGCTCTTCTTTATATTGTTGATCTCCGCCTCCAAATCTCGTCTTCATGTATTTCTGGCCTCCCTTCTTTCCTGCCCCTTTTTGGCACACAATATACTCTTATTCAAGATAAGCAACCAAAATAAATAACATAAGTTTTCATGCTCAGAATATGATTGATAAACTTTCTCATTCACATATTATATTGTTATAAAACTGCTGAATATGATTGATAAACTTTCTCATTCACATATTATATTGTTATGAAACTGCTGAATATGATTGATAAACTTTCTCATTCACATATTATATTGTTATGAAACTGCTGAATATGATTGATAAACTTTCTAATTCACATATTATATTGTTATGAAACTGCAGAATATGATTGATAAACTTTCTCATTCACATATTATATTGTTATGAAACTGCTGAATATGATTTATAAACTTTCTCATTCACATATTATATTGTTATGAAACTGCTGAATATGATTTATAAACTTTCTCATTCACATATTATAGTGTTATAAAACTGCAGAATATGACTTATAAACTTTCTCATTCACATATTATATTGTTATAAAACTGCTGAATATGATTTATACACTTTCTCATTCACATATTATATTGTTATGAAACTGCAGAATATGATTGATAAACTTTCTCATTCACATATTATATTGTTATGAAACTGCAGAATATGATTGATAAACTTTCTCATTCACATATTATATTGTTATGAAAATGCAGAAAATCCAAGTAAAATAAACTTACTAGATTTCAACAGAATTGAACTATTTCAAACCGCATTTGTTGTTATTGTTGTTATTGTTGAAGCTTTGCAGAGACTTCTATTTGCATTGTATTCAGAACTAACCAGTATAATGACTGTTCTATTTATTATTTTGTCGTAACACTACTAACAGGCTGTTTTGACATCTTAAAATTTACGAAATGATTAAGAAAACAAATGCATATTGTCTGTTTAATAAAAATCTCCTACATTGTATTTCAGTTTTAGTTTTTGTTTTCAGTCGAAACTGTTAGCACAACTTTCTTTGGTATTTTTATTTCGGTCGAAACGTCAATGTCAGTTTTCGTGACCGTTTCATTTTGGGCCAAAGTTAAAACGCAATTTCTGCCCGTCTTTAAAGACACTAAACATTGTTAACAGGAAGTCAAACTAAACATTGCTAACAGGAAGTCAAATAATGTACATGTTAAGTTCACAAAGAGCAAACATTCCTGATTTAAAATACAATATTGTGGGTTCTTGTTCTTCCTCTTTTCTCTAATCCTGTTTCGTCTCACAGTGTCAGGATAGAAGATATTTCTAGAATGGGCTTTTGTATGCACTTCATAAACAAAATTTTTTTGGTCGCCTCTGTTATTCTGAGGTACCTTTGTGTGGCGTCCTTGCTTTGTATCCACGTATCGGAGTGACATTGCTCTTTGGGTTGCACTGTCTGTTGATAATCCCACGTATCGGATGACATTGCTTTTGGGTTGCACTGTCTGTTGATAATCCCACGTATCGGAGTGACATTGCTCTTTGGGTTGCATGTCTGTTGATAATCCCACCGATCAGTGACATTGCTCTTTGGGTTGCACTGTCTGTTGATAATCCCACCGTATCGGAGTGACATTGCTCTTTGGGTTGCACTGTCTGTTGATAATCCCACCGTATCGGAGTGACATTGCTCTTTGGGTTGCACTGTCTGTTGATAATCCCACCGTATCGGAGTGACATTGCTCTTTGGGTTGCACTGTCTGTTGATAATCCCACCGTATCGGAGTGACATTGCTCTTTGGGTTGCACTGTCTGTTGATAATCCCACCGTATCGGAGTGACATTGCTCTTTGGGTTGCACTGTCTGTTGATAATCCCACCGTATCGGAGTGACATTGCTCTTTGGGTTGCACTGTCTGTTGATAATCCCACCGTATCGGAGTGACATTGCTCTTTGGGTTGCACTGTCTGTTGATAATCCCACCGTATCGGAGTGACATTGCTCTTTGGGTTGCACTGTCTGTTGATAATCCCACCGTATCGGAGTGACATTGCTCTTTGGGTTGCACTGTCTGTTGATAATCCCACCGTATCGGAGTGACATTGCTCTTTGGGTTGCACTGTCTGTTGATAATCCCACCGTATCGGAGTGACATTGCTCTTTGGGTTGCACTGTCTGTTGATAATCCCACCGTATCGGAGTGACATTGCTCTTTGGGTTGCACTGTCTGTTGATAATCCCACCGTATCGGAGTGACATTGCTCTTTGGGTTGCACTGTCTGTTGATAATCCCACTGTATCGAGTGACATTGCTCTTTGGGTTGCACTGTCTGTTGATAATCCCACCGTATCGGAGTGACATTGCTCTTTGGGTTGCACTGTCTGTTGATAATCCCACCGTATCGGAGTGACATTGCTCTTTGGGTTGCACTGTCTGTTGATAATCCCACCGTATCGGAGTGACATTGCTCTTTGGGTTGCACTGTCTGTTGATAATCCCACCGTATCGGAGTGACATTGCTCTTTGGGTTGCACTGTCTGTTGATAATCCCACCGTATCGGAGTGACATTGCTCTTTGGGTTGCACTGTCTGTTGATAATCCCACCGTATCGGAGTGACATTGCTCTTTGGGTTGCACTGTCTGTTGATAATCCCACCGTATCGGAGTGACATTGCTCTTTGGGTTGCACTGTCTGTTGATAATCCCACCGTATCGGAGTGACATTGCTCTTTGGGTTGCACTGTCTGTTGATAATCCCACCGTATCGGAGTGACATTGCTCTTTGGGTTGCACTGTCTGTTGATAATCCCACCGTATCGGAGTGACATTGCTCTTTGGGTTGCACTGTCTGTTGATAATCCCACCGTATCGGAGTGACATTGCTCTTTGGGTTGCACTGTCTGTTGATAATCCCACCGTATCGGAGTGACATTGCTCTTTGGGTTGCACTGTCTGTTGATAATTTGCTCATGTATCCGAACAATTTAATGTGTTGTGTCTTGATGAAGTTCAGTACTGATGTTGTACCCACTTTTCCCTTGATATCTTTATTTATAAACCGGTCTCTTCTTGTTACTCCCAATATTCTTGTGTAGACACTTCATCTCTGTCATAACTAGTGTTTGTTCTATCATTTGATGTCAGTGTCCAGATTTGACACTGATAACATAATGTAGGGATAAATATTTTGTTTAACAATATTCTTTTAGTGTTCATGATAACATGGTTGCATTTCTTTTAGTGTTCATGATAACATGGTTGCATTTCTTTTAGTGTTCATGATAACATGGTTGCATTTCTTTTAGTGTTCATGATAACATGGTTGCATTTCTTTTAGTGTTCATGATAACATGGTTGCATTTCTTTTAGTGTTCATGATAACATGGTTGCATTTCTTTTAGTGTTCATGATAACATGGTTGCATTTCTTTTAGTGTTCATGATAACATGGTTGCATTTCTTTTAGTGTTCATGATAACATGGTTGCATTTCTTTTAGTGTTCATGATAACATGGTTGCATTTCTTTTAGTGTTCATGATAACATGGTTGCATTTCTTTTAGTGTTCATGATAACATGGTTGCATTTCTTTTAGTGTTCATGATAACATGGTTGCATTTCTTTTAGTGTTCATGATAACATGGTTGCATTTCTTTTAGTGTTCATGATAACATGGTTGCATTTCTTTTAGTGTTCATGATAACATGGTTGCATTTCTTTTAGTGTTCATGATAACATGGTTGCATTTCTTTTAGTGTTCATGATAACATGGTTGCATTTCTTTTAGTGTTCATGATAACATGGTTGCATTTCTTTTAGTGTTCATGATAACATGGTTGCATTTCTTTTAGTGTTCATGATAACATGGTTGCATTTCTTTTAGTGTTCATGATAACATGGTTGCATTTCTTTTAGTGTTCATGATAACATGGTTGCATTTCTTTTAGTGTTCATGATAACATGGTTGCATTTCTTTTAGTGTTCATGGTAACATGGTTGCATTTCAAAATTGTTGATATTTGTTCTATGTTTTGAAATGTTATATTGTTTTATTACAGGGAGAGAATGCACATTAACGTCACAACTAGTAAACATTGCTGAAATAAAGTCACATAATGTGAAATGCGATGTCTACGAAAAGTTACAAACAACACAAGAAAAGATAGTCTCCAACATCAGCATAAGAAAGAAAGTTGACACAGAACCTTGCTTGAATGACAATGAGAAACAAAGAATGAAGTGGTTCGGCCACTTAATGAGAATGCAACCAAACTCTAATGTATAAGAGTCTTTACAACATAGCATTAGAAAATAATGGGAAAGGAAGACCAGGTAAAAGATGGATAGGTATGCATAGCAGAACCTGTTCAAAAATAATTATCACCTAAGGCACTAGAGCAAAACAAAAACAAAAAACCCAGGCACTTGGCACCAACCCGGTAACAGTGTGATGACAAAATAATCCGGTAACAGTGTGATGACAAAATAATCCGGTAACAGTGTGACGACAAAATAATCCGGTAACAGTGTGATGACAAAATAATCCGGTAACAGTGTGATGACAAAATAATCCGGTAACAGTGTGACGACAAAATAATCCGGTAACAGTGTGACGACAAAATAATCCGGTAACAGTGTGAGACAAAATAATCGGTAACAGTGTGATGACAAAATAATCCGGTAACAGTGTGATGACAAAATAATCCGGTAACAGTGTGACGACAAAATAATCCGGTAACAGTGTGACGACAAAATAATCCGGTAACAGTGTGACGACAAAATAATCCGGTAACAGTGTGACGACAAAATAATCCGCTAACAGTGTGACGACAAAATAATCCGGTAACAGTGTGACGACAAAATAATCCGGTAACAGTGTGACGACAAAATAATCTCGCTAACAGTGTGACGACAAAATAATCGCTAACAGTGTGACGACAAAATAATCTGGTAACAGTGTGACGACAAAATAATCAGGTAACAGTGTGACGACAAAATAATCTGCTAACAGTGTGACGACAAAATAATCGCTAACAGTGTGACGACAAAATAATCTGGTAACAGTGTGACGACAAAATAATCCGGTAACAGTGTGACGACAAAATAATCCGCTAACAGTGTGACGACAAAAAAGAAAGAACTATAAACATTGTGATGTAGCAAAATCAATACATCTAAAACCATAGACAGTAAATATTAATGATCCGGTTAACAAGTACCTAATTGATCTAAGTTAAACAAACTAATTGATACCAGTTAAACAAACTAATTGATCTCACAGTTAAACAAACTCTAATTGATACAGTTAAACAAACCCTAATGATCAGTAAACAAACTTAATTGATCTCAAGTAAACAAACTCTAATTGATCCAAGTTAAACAAGACTCTAATTGATCTCAAGTTAAACAAACTCTAATTGATCTCAAGTTAAACAAACTCTAATTGATCTCAAGTTAAACAAACTCTAATTGATCTCAAGTTAAACAAACTCTAATTGATCTCAAGTTAAACAAACTATAATTGATCTCAAGTTAAACAAACTCTAATTGATCTCAAGTTAAACAAACTCTAATTGATCTCAAGTTAAACAAACTCTAATTGATCTCAAGTTAAACAAACTCTAATTGATCTCAAGTTAAACAAACTCTAATTGATCTCAAGTTAAACAAACTCTAATTGATCTCAAGTTAAACAAACTATAATTGATCTCAAGTTAAACAAACTCTAATTGATCTCAAGTTAAACAAACTCTAATTGATCTCAAGTTAAACAAACTCTAATTGTCTTCCCGAGAGACTTTCTTAGTCAGAAAACGATATGTTCTGGTCTGTTATTTTATTAATTTGAGATATTCAAATACGCAATAAGAAAGTTTTGTTACAAATTATAACATTTGACTAAATTGACATTACGATGATAAGCTCTTTATCGAGTCAAAAGTACATACTTATTTATGCTGTGTTATAAAATCATTTTTCTTTAAAACCCGACTTTGAATGTTATATTTTGCAACACTACTGTATTTTACAGCCACCAATAACAGCATACAATAAAAAGAGATCAGGTACCAGAGTCAAAGGAAGTCCAAGAAAAGATGGGTAGACAATATCAAAACTACACTAAATAAAAACAAGAAAACAAGAGCGACTCATCTGGCCCTGGAACGCAAATTAAAGCTCCCACCCCTACGCTTAACGGCAAGAGTGGACAACAAATTCCATCATCCACCTCAGGAAAGACAATAGACTGTACTTTGAGCTTGATTTGCTCCCTTGTTGTATATATTTATATTACTGTAGTCTAATCTATTATCTATTGGTTATTGATTATTGCTTCGATCTCATAGTTCTTTAGACAGATCCATATGAGCGTAAACTCCACCACCATTTGGTATTCATGATGATGATTCCTGTACCCCCCTCCTTCCCTAGTTATACCACTGTCTTCTATAACATAAGACCGTAAAGTTCAAATGAAAGTTCTTGGAAATCATCCTACCCACGTCACGTGATCCTTACGTTCTAGTATTGTTACATTAAGATGAATTCATTTTTAAAACACAACAACACAATACGTAAAAACCAAAAAAAGACACCACACGTAAAACACAGCAACACAACATGTAAAAACACAACCCATCACGTAAATTCGAATCAACACAACACGTAAAATATAAAAAAACACGTAAAAACAAAAGAACACAACACGTAAAATCGAATCAACACAAAAAACACCAAAAAGTTATATTACGAGTATTTCCAATTAAATTTAATGGCTAAGGAATTTCAGCATTATTTACAATTTTTATGTAACGCTGAGAATGTGGACAATTTGTATTGAGTTTCCATTCTTAAAATTGGTATTAAGTATTTTAAATTGAGATCAAATGTTGGTGACGCTAGATTCTACAAAATAGCAAGTTTTGCTACTATAGGAAAGCATCGATCCTGTAGTTGACTTTCTCTTTCTTACAAATCAAATTATGTTTTTGCTGATGCTGTAGTTGACTTCTCTTTCTTACAAATCAAATTATGTTTTTGCTGATGCTGTAGTTGACTGCTCTTTCTTACAAATCAAATTATGTTTTTGCTGATGCTGTAGTTGACTGCTCTTTCTTACAAATCAAATTATGTTTTTGCTGATGCTGTAGTTGACTGCTCTTTCTTACAAATCAAATTATGTTTTTGCTGATGCTGTAGTTGACTGCTCTTTCTTACAAATCAAATTATGTTTTTGCTGATGCTGTAGTTGACTGCTCTTTCTTACAAATCAAATTATGTTTTTGCTGATGCTGTAGTTGACTGCTCTTTCTTACAAATCAAATTATGCTTTTGCTGATGCTGTAGTTGACTGCTCTTTCTTACAAATCAAATTATGTTTTTGCTGTATGATTGTCATTTTTATGTTGAAGCTTTCTGCTCTGTAAAAATCTTCAAATAAATAATTGTCAAGCACGTTTACAAGATCATGATTAAACAGAATGAAAAGTGGTACTTCTTGTTTGTTGGTAACTATACACTCTATAAGAGATTTCAAATCTTCATGCACTATTGTATGATCAATTCACCTATGTGTTATTGGGGCTCGGAAAGGTAGCAAAGAATAGTAACAATGCGACCTACAAGGCATGTCGTAAGAGGCAACTGAGGTAGTGGCCTAGGAAGCTACGCTAGTAAATAAAAATCGTAGCAGAAATCTGATGTACCGGCCCACTTGTAGGCGCGTAACTGGAACAACATAAATCGCTCTTAGACTCGGATCACATACAAATCACAAAGAGTGGTTAACAAGTCGGTTGATATGCAGCTTTCGAAGAAGAAGAAGAAGAAGTATGATCGATAAATAGACAATGTATAATTATTAGAATCTTCCGTAATTTTTTTTTTTTACCAAACACGTGTTTCAAGTCACACGCTCTTATTTCTTACGACACATATTATCTTAGCCTAACATTACTAGCTGTTTTTAACACAGCCAGCTAATTTCTAAAAAACGCTCCTGTTGTTGGGCTAGGCAATGTGTGCCATCAGAAATCAGGGTCTGTGGTTCGAATTCTGTGTTTGGTTTTTTTTCAGCATCTTCTAATACTTATACCCTGTCTGTTTATTGATTATATTCATTGGCTCAGTTGCTTCCCTTAAAGTTCTTTAAAAACGTATTCTTTTCATGCACTACTATATGGCTATTACCGCCCGAGTGGTTACCGGCGCCCAAATTAGGGGTGTAAAGAATAGAACCACTGTAACCTGCCAAGCATGTATAAGAGGTGACTAAGGAGGTGGGAGTGGGGCTAGCTACCCCACCCCGTAAAAATCCCTAGATAGTTACAGAAACCACAACCAGGAATATTCATAGCTTGCTACCCGAGGAAAGACCACACAAGGAGGGACTCATGGCAAGAAAATGGGTAGAGATCTGGAAAAGATCGTTTTGGATAGGCGGACTTGGAAGGTCTTGGTTGTGGACCTATGCCTCCCTAGGGCGAAGGTGAAGAAGAAGAAGAAGAAACACCAGGGCTTCACATGCTGTATATCTATATATATATATATGTATAAATAAATACACACATAATATATCCTCTCATATATACTCTCATATATATATATATATATAATATAAATATATATATATATATATATATAAGAGATGGAGAGAGAGAAGAGAGAGAGAGAGAAGAGAGATAGAGTGAAAGAAGAGGCTGTTACTAAATGTGATCTATACTTAACTACAAAATGTAATCAATATTAAAGATACTATAAACAGGGAATGACACAGTGGGGTCAATCAATCTCTCTTGATTTCGAAATGGCAGACCTATCACGTGACGCAGTAATCCAAGATGATCGGAGTTTTGATGTAGATGTGGTATATATAGCAAAGTGTAGAGACATACATCTCGGAGATAGAGATTAACACATACAAAATACTGCCCTTGGGGTGCATCTCGACGTGATTATCTACCATCCCCTGGATTATCTTTCACTGAACGTAGCCAGATAACAAGCTTTTCGCAGATTGGTACTGGACAACATAAAAGACCTGAAGGAAGTAAACAGCATTAAAAAGTCAGGTTTCTAAAATCTCCTGAATCTAATCTATGTCGATGTGACATGATATTATATCTTTATTTGTGTCTGGTATTCTTGTTTGGCAATTTAGACATAAACAAGGGACGTAATTAATAGGTACTGTAAGACAAACATAATGATATTAAGCATCATTAACAATAAGGAAATAACTGATTCTGTGACTGGAGAGTAGGCATTGAGTTGTCTGTGAAATAGACCAGGAGTCTTTGAGAAGGTTCAGGGTATAAAATATTGAACATACAAGATAGAAATAGTTTCAAAGAAAAAGATGGACATAAGTTAACTCTGATCTGGTTCATTTCGGACCACTTAGATCTGGTAATATGATACAGTATAACTCGGTAGATGTAGTACTATAAAGTAAGGATTGCTATTTGTAAGATCATACCAGTAGTTCATTTGTTCACAGCTATAGCATCATGTTTAAGGTTTGTTTTGATGTCCTGCTGCCATCTTCGTCTTGATCGTCCTGTTTCAAACTCCAAGAACATGCCTTCCATTTCCGCTCTCTCCCAGCTACTGAACATAACTAGTGTATTGGATATAGTGTACAACCAATTTTAACTGTTATAGTTATTGGTTACTGAATCGACGTTATTGCACTCTGGGCAGACCCATATGTGCTCAATCTCCTCCAACATAAGAGGAATGATATACATACTGATGGTTCCTGTGGCTCGCTGGTTAAACACACTCCTTACTCTGCCCCTCCAATCATCCAGGTCTACTTGTACAACGTGTAACTTTACACTCCTTAAATCGTTGAATCGATTCAACATCTATTCTAGTGTCCTCCTTCAACAGGCAGTCGTAAAGAGATCAAAGAAAATTCCCACTTATCCATCTTCAACTCCCCGACAATCAATGCTGTTGATGCAAACATGTCAGCTCTCTCATTGACGCAAAAACCCGCATGCCCGGGACAGTAGATCAACGTAAGCCTCTGGAAGTTATAAACTTCCTATTTTACTTAATACAATTTGTAAAACAGTACTAATCATATAATTTTCTTATACAGCAAAAACTTACATCTTTGAAAGATTACTTTAATAAATATTTTATTCTTTCCTTCTTTTCTCTAACCTTGTTTTGTCTCATGACGTCAGGATAAGAAGAGATTTCTAGAACAGGCTTTTATGTGCGTTTCATAAATAGTGTTTTTCAATGCCTCTATTATTTCTGAGGATCACCTTTTTTGTTAAGACGTCCTTTCGCTTTGTATTTATTGTATCTGATTAACGTTACTCTTTGAGGCACACTGTATATTGATAATCTGCTTATGTGGACGAACCATTTCATTTTTATTTTATTTTAATGAATTTGCGTACTGCTGTTGTAACCATATATTTCCTGATGTCTTCATTTCTAAACCGGTCTCTTCTTGTTACTCCATCATTTTGTTTAGACACTTCATCTCTGTCGTGACTAGTTATCTTTTATAATTTTACTGGTTAGTGATAACAAGGTTATTCCTTTCCACTTGTTACAGTTTTCTAAACCCTTCTTTTTAACTTGATAAGAGTCAATACTCCATTATTCTGGAATTACTTCTTTAACCCAAAAATAATTTAAAAGATTATGCCCAGAAGTCTTGATGTTTCTGATTTTGCAATCATCAGCAGTTCTGCTAAACTTCATCACTGTCGTATTCTTTATTGGAAACAGTTCGTAGAAAGGCGACAGAACAGCGACAATGGGAATCTCTTGTGGAAGTCGGATGTGTCAAACGGGACACAAAGGGATATATATTATATAAATATCAAGGGTTCAAAGGCAACGGATAGACTTTACTGCACCAGGTTTCCCATATGGTTTCGTTCCAGTCTGCAGAGATGAGATATTTATATATAATGATATAATGTATAGTTTCTGGTTCATTCTGTTTTCTTTTTCGTTTTTCTATTTTCCTATGATATCGCTGTGTTCTGAGTCTCAAACATCCATAGTGTCTGGTATTCTTCACTAGATAACGACCCTATTGTCGATACATGGATTTAGTCTGTTGCTGCACTGTGTAAAATTGATGTACATCCTGCTTTAAGATTAAGACTTTAAAACAATTCTTGATATTTCTCATTGACAAGCTAAGAAGAGTTAGAGAATAAGTAGCTAAAGAAAAGTTCAAAGTTTAAATTGAATTAATTGTCAACTATAAATTGTAAAATATGTTTTAGTTCTATAACTTTTAATAGAAATGTATTATTTGATATCTGTTATGTGTAATTTCTTTTAAATCATTCATCTACGATCACCATTTCCAGCATATTTCTCTTAGTCTGCATAATCCGAGCGTTATTTCTCATTTCCTAATCATCAATTGCACACAGCAGGACAACAATGAACTAAAAATATCTCAGACCAGTGGCCGAGAACTCCATGAAAGAAAACAAATTTCCCTGATAATTCCTCCCTTTGCCCCGTCGGCTCTTGTGTCAGTTTTCTTATTTGAAGCGAGAATTATTGCTGGGGCAAGATGAAGTCACGACTGCGGCAGAGAAAACTGAGAGCAGGTATAGAATCTTTGATTTGTGGGGGAGAGCCAAATATGATGTGGTTTGATTATGTTGAGGAAGAGATCCTCCTGGTTGAAGAGCTCACAAAAACAAGCGGATATTGTGAGGTGCCACATCTTTCAATACACTTAGAGCAGCCCGTTTGATATTGGAGACTGCACGCCCACTTCTGTTTGTTTCTTCTAATAATTATCATATTATACTCAGAGGTCACTTAGCTCACAGGGGTATAAATATTCATTCAATTTCTCCCAAACACAACAAAAGCCAAGACATTTCTGTCCAGACAGTAATAGAGTCTGTAAGGAGAGTGAACTTGATTTAAGAACGTCAAGAAATGTATAACATCATTCTAAATGCGGTGCCATCAAGTAGCAATACTTGCTAAAACAGAAACAGTATTGTTTACAAACACGTGTATTCGAACTTGACAAAGTAGTAAGCAACAAAACAGAACAATGAAATCTTGCCCAAAAAAGTTCATTGCTTCAAAATAAATGTAACTTAAAAATGCGATCACGATTATGTGCCGTGCAGTCTGATGTAGGCGTTAAGGAAACTGTACAAACATTTATTCTGAGTACTATCAGTTCCGATGGTGACAATTCAAAGAAATCCAGACTGTTATCTCTCTGTCGCCCTCGGTTTCGTGCACCATTTATTTTGTCTGTTGTCACCATTAGATGTTCTAAATCTAATTTTTTCTTGATCTTTCTTTTCCTTCTTTCTTTTCTCTAACCCTGTTTTACCCGCAGCGTCAGGATAAAAAGAGAGTTATAGAAAGGGCTTATACGGGCTTAATAAAAGTTTTTTTGCCTCTAATAATAGTTTTGTTCTGCTGAAAAGTATGATAAAGTGTTATTGCTCTCACTATTGCTAGCGAGAGTTGGAAAATGACTAAAGATACAGAAAGCAAGTTGAATGCATTTGAAAATAGATAAAATGGAAAGAATTCAGGAGAAGTGATGAAATCAGAGAAATGTCTGGTCAACCACAAGTGACAACTGTTATAAGAAAGAGAAGATGGAGATATGTTGGACACACCTTGAGGAGAAATGATCAACGAATATCAAAGCAGGCATTGAAGTGGGATGCAAAGGGTTCAAGAAAGAAAGGTCAACATAAGGAGACTCTGAAACAAAATTTGCTGAGAAAGGCAAGAAATATTGGTCTCAGTACCATGGAGGAGATTGAGCGAGTTGCCCAGGATAGAGCGGCATGGAGAAATTGCTTGCAGGCTAAATGTAACGTATAACGGTACGAGAGGAATTATTATTATTATTATTGCTAGTTTATTAAATAACACTTTGAAAAATAAATATCAAACAAAGAATTAAATAAAACAAAAAAGACTTGTGGTGCAAATATGAAGAACAGCACACAGCACAATGTAAAGAATGCATTATAGAAGTATATAAAATTATCCAACAAACACCATGGTTAGGGATTTATTGTTGATCCTATATGTTGTGTGCCGTATAAGAAATGAATTTCTTCACTTCTGATGTATTCTTTGCTTGATAAAGATTTTTTGGTCAAAAAGCTGCTTTGTATTGTTATTGTTTTTGTATTTGGTAAAACTACATTATTCTGTTTTTACCTGCTCCGCCATTGCTACATAGTTTTACTGCAGTCTTCCTTGATATGAATAATACAATGATCCAGACAATAAGAGTGAGTAATGAGAGTTTCAATTCTGCTACGATTATAAATAATCAGAACTCATGACCAATACTCATTGTCAAGCAACGAAAGACAAGATGGACATGTCATTTTCAAGAACTCCTAAATATTCTGTTGGTAACCATGGAAATTATACAAACATTCATTGACATGAAAACAACAGCAATAGCTTGATATATTATTCCATATAATTTTAAAAAGATATGAACAATAATTATCACAAGTTTGCCATGCGCAGATGTCATAATACGAGTAAAAGAACACATTTGGACATGTCTGGAGTGCAATGACGATATTCTAAACTAAACGTGAAAGTGAACTAATAGAAGATATTTAAACATACAGATTGACAGGAATAGAATGACTGTAAATAATTATACACGCATCTTCGTTCAAAATGAGCACACTAACTAATAAAATATATATATATATATATATATATATCATCCAGATATATGTATATATATGATCGAGATATATGAAAACAACATTGAGCAAAGGTGCAGAATCTCTATTGAAGTGAGACTTAGGGATGAGCTGAAAGACAAGAGAGACAAGCGAAACTCAGAAGTTGTCACAGTTAAACACTTGCCAATTTACCGTTTGTAAAGACGAAAAATGTCATATATATGACCTTTTTCGTCTTTACAGACGATCAATTGGCAAGTGTTTTACTGTGACAACTTCTGATTTTCGCTTTTCTCTCATGCCGTTCAGCTCATATATAAGTCTCTTCTCAAAAGACTGCGCCTTTCGTAATTGGCTTTCCACACAACTCTGTCATCAGCTAGTTTTACCCATGTGCTGGGACCAATAGAAAAGTTTTTCATTGAGGCTTTGCAGACATCTTTATATCTGAGCAGGGTCTGCCCTGGTGCCTCTTCCCTCTGAAAGTTCACAGAACAACATTTGTTTTGGTATGCGAAAGGTTTCCATTCTTCTCACATGTCCCAACCATCTTAGTCGTCCACTGCTGATCATGCCCATGATGGAAGGCAGGTTTGTACGTTGCAGTACTTCAGAGTTGGTTATCTTGTCGTACCACCTGATGTTCATAATCTTGCGGAGACATCGAAGGTGAAATATGTTAAGTCTCCTCTCGTGTTTTGAGTAGGCTGTCCATGTTTCTGAGCCATATAGTAAAGAACTAATTACACAGGCTCGATATATTTGAATCTTTGTCTGCAATGTCAGTTTTGTGTTGTGCCACGCTCGCTTTGGTAGTTTGCCGAATGTAGTAGCCGCACTCCTTACACGAGCGTTGATTTCTTCATCAAGAGAAAGGCTGGCAGTGACCACGGACCCAAGATAGCAGAATTGTTGAACTGGTGTTAGATGGTTGCCATTTAAAGTGATATAAAAGGTCATATATATATATATATATATATATATATATATATATATATATATATATATATATATATATATATATATATAAGAATAGGTTGAATTTAATTGTATGTTGTCTGTTCCCATTGTTTCAAGTTATCTGGACATGTTACGGACTTGAAGTTTGGCAAGAGGGTAGCTTTCATAGAATGTAAAAATAATAAAACAGGACTATTGGTTCGTTTATATATCTAAATTCCAACTTAACGAAATGGGCATGAAAACTTATAAACCGAAAAGTTCTATCCGTGTTTTCACGTGAAGGTCACATGTTGCGCAAATATTTGATGCTCTTATTTGGTATTTCAACACGTCTGGCCGATGGCCGAGTGGATTACCTTGTGACTCCCAACGGGAGACCCGTGTTCAATTCCTTGAGCAAAATTCTTTATTTTTATTAACACACCTGGTCACTATAAAATCTGTTCAGGGGCGGCTCCCAATTAAGGGCCAGTGGGGCCTGGCCCCCACCAATAATTTTGAGTAACTTGTACTTATTTATTTTAGAAATTATTTGTTTATAGTTATTACTTTCAAGTGATACTGATTAGCTTTGAAAGTTGATATATAACGCTAAAACATCCCATAGTCTGAAATCTGAAATTCAGCATCTTTCCTCCCTAATTAGTATACGCCCTGGTCATTAAGGGCCAGTTAGGTCCGCCCACCCCCCAACCAACAATGAGTAACATGCATGTATTATTTTATAAATTATTTCTTCATAAATATTACTTTTAACTTGACATGGCTTAGCTTTGAAAGTTGAAAATATAACACTTAACTATAAATATTATATCATAATAACATAACAACCATAATAGTATATAAAATATCATTTTAAAATATTATATGTAGTCAGAATACAATCATGCATATTGCAGGGCACTATTTTTCGGTAGTACATTTTAAAATGTGCCTTTCTACGATGTAACATTGCGACCTTTGACCTTTGACGTCTACCTGCAATGATATTTGTCAAACCAATTACGTCATTTTCATTTATCTGATGATAGCTAATGTGTTCTTGCGTGTCAACTACTCATTACTTGATTAAATAGTTCTTTTAAATATCGATTGAATCATGAATTATATATAAAAATAGTATAAAATTATAGAAAATAATAGAAATAAGTTACTAATCATCATAGAATAGTTAAAGTTAATCTCCCGTTACATCAATATACATTTGTCTACAACAATGTACTTTCACTTTCACTCTCGTTTACACAGCTGACAAGTTTACGAAGAGAGATTATATAATACAAAATCACCCATTATGTATATAGTCGCGCTGGCGGAATATATAAGCATGTGTAGTCTGTAATGCGGGTGATGGGCAATAAATTCACGTAGATGCTTTCTTTT
Organism: Arion vulgaris; assembly: GCA_020796225.1. NCBI lineage: Eukaryota > Metazoa > Mollusca > Gastropoda > Stylommatophora > Arionidae > Arion > Arion vulgaris. Next base: position 48,857,814 of record CM036761.1, read on the forward strand.
TTACATTTTCTCTGGGCACTCATGTCGTTTGATGTGGCCGAAATATTTAATTGCCATTGATTTTATGTTTTCAATAGCCAACATGTAGATATGAATGGCATTTGATGAGAATGGACATTTGATGAGGCAGTGAAAAGCATATGTGTGCTTTTGAATATGGGTGTTGCAGAGCAGTCTTTCGTGTGTCATGGACAGAGAAAAGAGAGCAAGTGAATCTATGCAGAAGAAACTCAAGCTCAGAGATAGCTGGCTGATGCTACAGATGGGAAAGAGACAATTGAGATATTTTGGACATATAGAGAGACATGGGGGGCTGGAGAGGATAGTACGGAGAGAGGCATGCCGGCAGGGAGAGGAGGAGGACCACGGAGAAGATGGATTCGGAATGTAACTGATGGTTTGAACATGATGGCTGCAGAGGCCGGACATCTGGCTTATGAGAGATAGAAATTCCAGGTTACTGTTGGGATGACAAAGTTCTGCCTAGAACCAGCTTTTTAATGATGATTATGAATAACCACCTCTCTTTAATATCAAGCTGTTGCAGAACAGAAGAATTTGTTCTTTTTCTCGAAAGGGGGAATAACTTCCTGGAATAGATAAATAATAGTAAATAGTCCAAAAACTATGATTCTTCTGAAAATTTTGTCTGGCCCTACCAAGAAAAATCACCACGAGCCGCCACTGGATCAGTTTATAATCTGTATAAATTCAATTTGCCAATTGTTATTTGTTATCCCTCTCTGGAATTCTATTGTATCAGGTTTCTCTTGCAATCGGAACGAGGACACTTTAATCATATGTGGTTAACCGACATAGTTTTCCCACCAAACATGGAGAGAAAACGTTTTGTTATTAATGGGAAAGCAGCTGATTTGAGGAACGGACATGTTTCTTGAATATGCTCAGTCTCGCACTGTTTGGAACTTGAAAATGTCGGAAATAATACAATCCGTAATCTAACGAAACTATTGAAGTTAGATATATGCGGTTGGAGAATGATAAGAAAAGAAAAATGAAGGTCAGAAACATGGAGACAGAGAAGGAAAGATTAGTTACTAGTCTTGACTACAAGCGTCGGAGGAGTGAAAAGGCGATTGATGAGGAAACTGAAAAGAAACGACTTGAAAGATCAGCGGAAAAGGATAAAAAATATAACTTTAAATATATTGAACATTATAACTAGATTAAAACTAAATTGTCATGCGAAGAACAGGTACAACTGCTAGTAGAAGTATATATTTGAGACAAAAAATGATAAAATTATAAGTATAGAGATATCTCAATACTTATCACAGAGTTAAAAATTTATGCAGAAATTATTGAATAACAATCATTAAAAGCGAGATTTTTGTATGGTAAATTTAATTCATCTGGTTAAAACACCGCGGCGGGAAGTTTGAAAGCAAATTTGTTCGCGTGGGTACTTACGAACGGTTAAAAATGTACCTCACCGTTCAGAAAGCTATGGCAAACTATTTAAAGTATAAGTGATGCTAAATAAACTAACGACTTGTTTACTGAGGTTGATGGCGACATCCTGTTAAGGATATGCCCCGATTTTCATTTTCAAACTAAATTCAGCAAATAGAATAACACATCAAATGAACTTATTAATCATTTTCCAGTCTCCTTGCATACATTTCGGCTGTAATATAGATTGTTGTTGGTTTGTGAAGAAGTTATTCCAGAAGAATGAAGAATATGTTCTATTATCAAGTCACCAAAGAAAGGGAATTAAACAAATTATAACAACTGGAAAGGAAAAACCCTGTTAACACTAACAAGTACACTATTTCCATGTTAACACTAACAAGTACACTATTTCCATGTTAACACTAACAAGTACACTATTTCCATGTTAACACTAACAAGTACACTATTTCCATGTTAACACTAACAAGTACACTATTTCCATGTTAACACTAACAAGTACACTATTTCCATGTTAACACTAACAAGTACACTATTTCCATGTTAACACTAACAAGTACACTATTTCCATGTTAACACTAACAAGTACACTATTTCCATGTTAACACTAACAAGTACACTATTTCCATGTTAACACTAACAAGTACACTATTTCCATGTTAACACTAACAAGTACACTATTTCCATGTTAACACTAACAAGTACACTATTTCCATGTTAACACTAACAAGTACACTATTTCCATGTTAACACTAACAAGTACACTATTTCGTTAAACTAACAAGATTATATACATGATTACTAACAAGTCTATTTCCGTATAATAAAGTAATTGTTGATGATTGATTCAACAGTACATAGTTCAGTTAAATAAGAATAACATTGAGTTGATGATATGGTAGATTGATGATAAGTGAGATTGATGACTGATGGTGAAGTTGATGATTATAACTGATGATTGATTGATAATGTGAGTGAGTTGATGAATGATTGAACAGAAATGTGAGTTGATGAAGATTGAAGAAAGTGAGTTGATGATTGATTGAACAGAGATTGAGTTGATGAAGTGATTGAACAGAGATGTGAGTTGATGAAGTGATTGAACAGAAATGTGAGTTGATGAAGTGATTGAACAGAGATGTGAGTTGATGAAGTGATTGAACAGAGATGTGAGTTGATGAAGTGATTGAACAGAGATGTGAGTTGATGAAGTGATTGAACAGAGATGTGAGTTGATGAAGTGATTGAACAGAGATGTGAGTTGATGAAGTGATTGAACAGAGATGTGAGTTGATGAAGTGATTGAACAGAGATGTGAGTTGATGAATTGATTGAACAGAGATGTGAGTTGATGAAGTGATTGAACAGGGATGTGAGTTGATGAAGTGATTGAACAGAGATGTGAGTTGATGAAGTGATTGAACAGAGATGTGAGTTGATGATTGATTGAACAGAGATGTGAGTTGATGAAGTGATTGAACAGAAATGTGAGTTGATGAAGTGATTGAACAGAGATGTGAGTTGATGAAGTGATTGAACAGAGATGTGAGTTGATGAAGTGATTGAACAGAGATGTGAGTTGATGAAGTGATTGAACAGAGATGTGAGTTGATGAAATGATTGAACAGAAATGTGAGTTGATGAAGTGATTGAACAGAGATGTGAGTTGATGAAGTGATTGAACAGAGATGTTAGTTGATGAAGTGATTGAACAGAGATGTGAGTTGATGAAGTGATTGAACAGAGATGTGAGTTGATGAAGTAATTGAACAGAGATGTGAGTTGATGAAGTGATTGAACAGAGATGTGAGTTGATGATTGATTGAAGCAGAATGTGAGTTGATGAAGTGATTGAACAGAGATGTGAGTTGATGAAGTGATTGAACAGAGATGTGAGTTTATGATTGATTGAGCAGAAATGTGAGTTGATGAAGTGATTGAACAGAGATGTGAGTTGATGAAGTGATTGAACAGAGATGTGAGTTGATGAAGTGATTGAACAGAGATGTGAGTTGATGAAGTGATTGAACAGAGATGTGAGTTGATGAAGTGATTGAACAGAGATGTGAGTTGATGAAGTGATTAAACAGAGATGTGAGTTGATGAAGTGATTGAACAGAGATGTGAGTTGATGAAGTGATTGAACAGAGATGTTAGTTGATGAAGTGATTGAACAGAGATGTGAGTTGATGAAGTGATTGAACAGAGATGTGAGTTTATGATTGATTGAGCAGAAATGTGAGTTGATGAAGTGATTGAACAGAAATGTGAGTTGATGATTGATTGAACAGAGATGTGAGTTTATGATTGATTGAGCAGAAATGTGAGTTGATGAAGTGATTGAACAGAAATGTGAGTTGATGATTGATTGAACAGAGATGTGAGTTGATGAAGTGATTGAACAGAAATGTGAGTTGATGATTGATTGAACAGAGATGTGAGTTTATGAAGTGATTGAACAGAGATGTGAGTTGATGAAGTGATTGAACAGAGATGTGAGTTGATGAAGTGATTGAACAGAGATGTGAGTTGATGAAGTGATTGAACAGAGATGTGAGTTTATGATTGATTGAGCAGAATTGAGTCGATGAGTGATTGAACAGAAATGTGAGTGATGAAGTGATTGAACAGAGATGTGAGTTGATGAAGTGATTGAACAGAGATGTGAGTTGATGATTGAAATTAGTCATAGTAGGAACACATAAAATAACAGAGCTAGTGAGAGAAAGAGCTTAAAAAATGGTTAATGTAATAATTCCTACATCCAGGCAAAGAGAAGAAGAGGAAGACCACGGAGACGATGGATTCACGGTATAACTGATGGTTTGAGCATAACGACTACAGAAGCAGGACATCTGGCCTATAAGAAAGAGACATTCCGAAGGACTTTAAAATAGTAAAGGTCTGCCTAGGACAAACTATTTGATGTTGATGAAATCATCATCAGCAGCATCTTACTGACAGCTTACTAAACGTATGTGATGACTAACTACTGACGCTGTTAGTTCGCTGTAGATCGTTACTCATATTTCTACTACACTAAACCCATTCACCACCATAATTGTTGTTTACCTACAGACATATACCTACAGTATTACAATATATGCTGAATCGGCCCATATACTGGTTTTGTGTCTTCTTAAAAATTTATATAGTATGTATATCGGTTAAGATCAGTGAAGGGTTAAGTGTATACAAATATTTTTGTTAATACTGTGAGTATGTATACACGGCTTAGAGTGGTAAAGTGGTTTAAGTGCAGGAAAATATGGTTAAAAAATTATGTGGGCATGTGTATCAGCTAAGAGGGACGAAGGGGTTAATATTAGTCACTGTGTGGTCAACTACACTGTATCCACAAGTGTTTGCTGACATATTGTTGTTATAAAAAAAGGATGTACAACAGCACACGTCTGAGGCTGTTGTCATGATCGCTTGCCATTTAAAAAAAAAAGCATTGTCTTATTAGGAATGGGGCGGAGTCAACAGATGAACCTGGTGCATGTGCAACGGTTTGAAACATTCCCCGTAATGAAACAGGGGTAGACATGAAAATGAACGACGTCATATCACGTGGGGTTAAACCATACATACCCGCCTTTCTTTTTGATTCTCGCCCACGTAATGTATTATCTGACATCATATTAATGACGATTATACTGCAAACAATGAGTGAGGGTGGTTGGGATATCTTAGTTTGTGGACAGGGGCTTCTTATTCAAACACACGTAGTTACCAGTAAACCCGTCCAGATAGACACCCTTCCCCATTTACCGCATGTACGTCCAATATCACCCACACAACGCAGGTACTTGCTACAAATGTTTTTGATTTTTAAGAACTTATTTTTTTCTATCGAGTCATCTTGCCCTATAGTTTCCATCACTTGATTGACAGTTATCAGAATAATCGCTACCACGTGCTCAGAAATAACACATACGCGTTACTCACTGCAAGAATTTGAAGAGAGAAGGAACAAGGAGTGGACTTTTGGAAATCATAGTGCCCGCCCTTTATCGTCTGCTTGTCCACATAAAAGCTCACTGTAAACCAAGGGAGAGTCAATCAGCTCGTGAGTGAATAGAAAGGATTCATAGCTTAAAGTATAACATATTTATAACAGATCTATAACAGATTTATAATTTCTTTCATAAAGAATATTGTTGATTAAAGTTAGATAGAGAATCAAGTACTAGAAACAATTGTCAGTTTAAACAAGTTACAAGCAAAGAACATTCTCTGACTTCAACTTGTAGTTCCTGATAAGTCAACAGAATGCACTGTCTTCACTTCAAATCAACAATGAAGAAGTCAGTTCACATCCTTCTAGCTCTGATTGTGTTATTACAGTTAACGACAGGTAAGTCATGTTGCTCAATATCTGTGTGTTGTTTATTGGATTTCATTTTCTTTCTTTTGATTCTTTTAAAATTAAATTCTTATCGTACAGTTATGAGTTACTTAAGGTATGCACACAATTTCTCCATACCATTCTATGCTGGGAAACTAGCTCAATCTCATCTATTAAACTGAGACCGATATTTCTCGCTTCTTACAGTACAGTTAGTGTCATGGTTTCTTTGTTTCGTCATTTTGTTTAAGGAATTACAGCTTTTTAAAATATTGAATCTATCCAGTGATTTAAGAAGGTTACATTTTGGATAAGCAGAACTGTATGACTAATGGGCAGAGTGAGAGTGTATTTAACCAGCGAGTCACAGGAACTAGCAGTATCCATACATTTGGATATCCGTTAGGGGAAACTGAGCATATATATGTCCTTAGTTATATAACGTCAGTTCAATAACCATAATATCTTATTTAAACATATGCACTCCCGTTTCATCCTAAACAATTGTCTTTCTCGGTTATATCAATGCGCGTGTAGGCCGGCAAACAAAAACAAAATTAACTATTAATACGAATTAGCTTTTGTTTACTGAAAATCTAAATGCACACAACCCTTGAAGTTAGTTTGGTAAAATGCACACAACCCTTGAAGTTAGTTTGGTAAAATGCACACAACCCTTGAAGTTAGTTTGGTAAAATGCACACAACCCTTGAAGTTAGTTTGGCTAAAATGCACAAAACCCATTCAAGTTATTTGGTAAATGTTTGACACTAACCTTCAGTAAGTTGAGTTGGTCAAAATGCACAACTCTACTTGAAAAATTTAGTTTGGTAATCACTGCAACCCTTGAAATTGTGTGGAATTGCCCAGACCCTTGAAGAAGTTGCGTAATAGCTTCAGCACATACCCTTGATGATTAGTTTGGGTAAAATTTGGAGCCTTGAAATTATTTGGAAAATGCACACAACCTTGAAGTTAGTTTGGTAAAATGACACAACCCTTGAAGTTAGTTTTAGTCTACTCAAATAAAGTAAAGAAACTCTTTTCATACATCAAGGTATATTGGATGATAATACGGTGTTAAGTACGTATTTTTTCTTTAACCTTCAGTACACAATGGCTGATGTGATTAACATGACGCCAGACGTCTTTACTTTCTAGAAACTAATTTAAGTTTGGTCAACCTGGAAGCTGTTACTGTGGGGACACAAATTCCCTGTGTGGATTGAGCCCAGACCACGCGTCTAAGAAACGTGTGCGCTAACCTCTAGTCTATCACGGCACGCATACACATGTTCTGTTTGTTTCTGTTATTGATTCAATTGTTTACAGTGGCGGCTCGTATCATTTTTGTTGGGGGCCAGACAGATATTTTCGGAAAAATCATGGTTTCAGTTAAGATATATTTCAATGTGTAAAATAAAAAATGCACGTTACACCTTATTTTTGGTGGGGCCCAACCCTACTGGCCCTTAATGACGAACCGCACTGATTGTTTACATTCATTTGTCTTCTCTTGTCTTTGATATACTATTTATTTCTGTATTCTAATGTATGTCTTCAAATTTGAATTTATTCTCATGTATCCTTCAATTCATGCGGTGCCGCTGTGATGTATATTTCTTATTTCTCAAACTATGTACATCTTTTCTGAGAGCAATCACTAAGGAAATCATATATCACATTGTGTCATATGGTTGTGAATTGTTAGAGACATATAGAATATGACACGGTCTGTTTTCTATTTTCTTTATCTTTAATTTGCTTTTTATTTGACAATGTCTGTTTTTATGTGTTCTTTCTTTGAATTTCTCTGTTATTTATACTTTCGTTTACTAAATCTGTTTTCTTTATTTGTACTTTCTTAAATTGCCCTGTTTATTTTATTTGTACTTGGTTTGAATTTCTTTGTTTTTAATTTGTACTTTCTTTAACTAGCTATTTTTAATGTGTTTCTTCATTGACTAACAATATCTCTGAATTGCTCGTTTTTTCTTGTCCTCTATTTTCTTTGTCTTACTCTGTTGTTTCTTGTTCTGTATTTGAGTTACTCGTTCCATGACTATATCTCTCTTTGAAATTTTTTTCCTTGTTTTTCTTCCTCTTCTTGGTTCTCTCCTATATCAACCACTTGTTAGCATATCTTTACCGTTCGGTATATCATTTGCACTTAAGAGCGTTAGTTCGTTGTGCAACGTAGGTACATACAGATCCATGGGCCAACATATCTTCTTTTGCGTCAGTTCTTAAATAGAATTAGCTTCCTAACGGGCAAGTCTTTGGTTTCGGACTTTTTCGACTTGATTTTTTCATTGAACGTTGTTTACACTTTATTGATTCCTCCTTATCCACTAAATGCAACTTGTTTATGATCTGAGTGAGCACGTTCATACTTTGCCACATTTTTAATACGGTGGAGATTTTCCAGATAGGCAACATGTTCAGCAGGTTTGAGACTATGTTTCCTTTCAGTCAGGCAGCAATTTTTGACATAATGTTGAACGTGTGAAAACGAAACAGGAAGCACAAAAAGACACAAAACAGGACTTCGCCCCCAAGTACAAAAACCTCGCTCTTGCACTCTGCAAACCACCCACTACGTTCTCCGTTTCTGCCAGGCATCCAGTTTCGCAGAAGTCTTCCTTATCGACATAGGACATTTATGTTTATATCAAACTGTATTGACAGGACCGGTCAGCAGGATTTATTTTTATAAATTTATGTTTTATCTCTAGACCTCGCAGGAGACTCTGAGATTCTGTTCGTCTGTAGTGCACGTCTGTAGTGCTAGTCTGTAGTCCTCGTCGAGTGCTAGTCTTTGAGTGTTAGTCCGTAGCGCTCGTCTGTAGTGCACGTCTGTAGTGCACGTCTGTAGTGCTAGTCTTAGTGCTAGTCTCTGTAGTGCTGTCTGTAGTGCCGTCTGTAGTGCACGTCTGTAGTGCTAGTCTGTAGTGCTCGTCTGTAGTGCTTCTGTAGGTTCTGTCGTAGCTTCCTTCTGTAGTGCTCGTCTGTAGTGCTAGTCTGTAGCGCTCTAGTCTGTAGTGCTCGTCTGTAGCGCTCCTCGTCTGCAGTGCTAGTCTGTAGCGTTCCTCGTCTGTAGTGCTAGTCTGTAGCACTCCTCGTCTGTAGCGCTCCTAGTCTGTAGTGCTAGTCTATAGTACTCGTCTGTAGTGCTAGTCTGTAGTGCTAGTCGGTAGTGCTCGTCTGTAGTGCTCGTCTGTAGCGCTCGTCTGTAGTGCTCGTCTGTAGTGCTAGTCTATAGCGTTCCTCGTCTGTAGTGCTAGTCGTATGCGCGTGGCTCGTCTGTAGGCTGTCTGTAGTGCTAGTCTGTAGTGCTAGTCTGTAGTGCTAGTCTGGTGCTGTCTGTAGCGCTCGTCTGTAGCGTTCCTCGTCTGCAGTGCTAGTATGTAGCGTCTGTCTGTAGTGCTAGTCTGTAGTGCTAGTCGTACTGCTGTCTGTAGTGCTAGTCTGTAGCGTGCTCAGTCTGTGAGTGCTAGTCTGTAGCACTCGTCTGTAGCGCTCTAGTCTGTCAGTGCTCGTCTGTAGATCTGTCTGTAGTGACTAGTCTGTAGTGCTAGTCGTAGTGCTGTCTGTAGTGCTGTCTGTAGCTCTGTCTGTAGTCTAGTCTGTAGTGCTCGTCTGTAGTCTGTCTGTAGTGCTAGTCTGTAGTGCTAGTCTGTAGTGCTAGTCTGTAGTGCTCGTCTGTAGCGCTGGTCTGTAGTGCTAGTCTGTAGTGCTCGCTGACTTGTCAGTTTATTTTATTGCACCTGTGCACTTTCTATCTTTGATCAGTTCTGTTTTGTTTGTTCCATATTTGACTTGCTCTTTTTTAAAATAATGTGCTTCTTCCAATTGCTCTGTCCTTCATTCCTTCCTTTGCGTTCCCGGCCTAGACTGGTGAACCAATTTTTATCATGAATTTTACTGTTGTTTTTGGGACTCCGTTTCTCCGTACAGCTTTTCGCGAAGCTCTGTGTGTTGTGGCCAGTACTCTTTCCTTATACCTGCTAAACGTTGACAGTCTTGCAAGACGTGTTCTGCCGTCATGTCTGCCATATTGCAGGGACACAGGCTAGTTGTGCCTATTTTAAATTTATGGAACATGTGGGCTCGGAGCTTGTTGTGGCCGGTACGGAGGCGAAGTATGGCAACTTGTTCACGTCGAGAGAAACCATAGTATCCGTCACTGGCTGTGTGCTGAGGGTGGTCTTTTGCCAATTTGCTATTATAGTGCGAACCGATGGTTGTTTTAACTTCCTCATAACCGATCTCGAGATCAGTCTGAGGTAGTCGCCCGCCCTCTTTGGCTAGCTTGTCGGCTGCTTCGTTTCCTAACGTTACAGTGTGACGGTATCCATTGATGACGGTGCGTTTGAGTGAACTCGTTAGTTCAGCGAGGGACGTTTTGAGCTCATTCATCTCAGTTTTGCCGACGCATTTGAGTGCCGTGATGACCGATAGAGCATCGGTGAATATCACGACCTTGTTGCGTGTAGTGCTTCTTCTCTCCAAGATCATTTCGGCCGCCGCTTTGATTGCCTCTGCCTCTGCTCGGTAGTTATTCGAGTATTTGCCAGTTGCAATCGCTTTCGTGACTGTTACTTTCTTTGAGATTTTAAGCACTATTCCTCCTCCGCCATCGCTTATTGCGTTATTGGCCGATCCGTCCGTGTATACGTTCGTCCACTCATTTTCAGGGTACTCTGATTCTATGTGTTCTTCTGTTGCAATTTTTCTCTCGAGGTTTTTTGGTCTCTTTTGCTCAGTATGCCTGGGATTGATTCCCTTAGTTCTGGCATTTTGGTCTTCCATGGCGGGCACTTGTCGATTGCCGGGATTGGTTTGGGTGTGCATTTGGAAAGGACTGGATGGTCTGTGGTCAGTGCGTTAGAGATTCTAACGAAGTTAGATCTCTGTATTCTCCACTTTCCTAATTCATACATTCTTTCATGCATTGGATGAGATTCGAGCCGTTTGAGTTTTTCTGCAAGTACTACTACTTTTTGTCCCTTCGGTCAGTCATTGGTTGGATGCCGGAGATTGTCTCCATCGCCTTGATGGGCGTGGACTTCATGGCTCCAGTGATGATGCGTAAGGCCCGGTTTTGACTGCTGCTCACTTTTGCAAATTGTTTGTTAGATGCATTGCTCCACGCTGCCATACCGTACTCTAGGATCGGTCGCACTCTACCAGAGTAAAGTGTCTTGATAATTCTGGTGTTTGCTCCCCATGTGGAACCTGCGAGTTTACGCATCATTGTTAGCCTATGCCTCGCTTTTGCCGTAGCATTTTGGATCTGGGTGCACCAAGTCAGCTTTCTGTCGAGTTGACCCTAGGTACGTTGGAGTTTTGTTCTCTGGAAATTCTGCCATTGACTTTAAGCGTTATCTTGTAGTCCTTGTTGTTCGGAGAACACAGGTAAGTGGTCTTTGAAGGATTTATTTTCATATTCCACTTTGCTGCCACTTCAAGTTTTTAACGTGGCTTGCGTCGTTTCGCTGGTTGCTCTTGGCGCATTGACTTTCGGCTCCATATGCAGGTGTCGGTTCAGGGCATGTGCAATGTCATTGAGGAGAGGTTGCAATGTCATACCTGATTGAAAGAGACTTGCGGGCTCTCCTCTTGAGGAACCCTACTCATGTGGTCTTCTGTTTTAGTATCTATTGAACCAATTGCTGTTCTTTCCTAGGTATTAGTTTCAACTGTAAACCTTCTTTCCAGTGCCAGGGTGAGTGCTTTCAGCCTTCAACCTTCTTCCAGTCTGTTTCAAATGTCTTCCTATCTCCTCAACGTTAACGTCACTTGTTTTGTTTTTCTTCTGTGCCTTTTTGTGTTAAACGTCCTTATTTGTTGGATGTATTTTTCAAGTTGTGGTGTTTCCATTGCTTTCTTTTCTGTCCTCGTATTTATGATTCTTCCATTTGTTCAATTATATTGTTTTCTTCCTCTATTTTTGCTAATGCTTATTCTTGCATTTTTCTCAATTTTATTTTTTGCTATCTCCAGTACTAATTTTTTTTTGCTTACATTGTTCAATTTTTTGTCTTTCTGTCTTTCAATGTTATTTATCTTCTTCTGCCTTCCAATGTTATTTTCTTCTGCCCTCCATGTCCTATGTTAGATTAGATACTCCTTGTTTCAATTAATTTTGTCTCAATATTTGTCAATACTCAAATTTTACAGCTTAGTAACTGTGAATTCTCACAAGAAACCTTGACTTTAAAGTACCACATGTTAGTGAAATAGATCGATGTCCAAATATTGGTCTTCTCTAACCAATGTTATTTCTTTCATCCTCAATTTATTTTCTTGTTCAAAGTTAAATCATTCCAAAGAGGTTAAATTAGTTTGTAGAATCTGAACATCAAAGAAGAATGAATAGTATCACATCTGAGCTTCAATGTGCATATTCTGTCTTCTGCTTCATGTATTGTCAAATTGACTCATGCCATGTATAGTCTTTTATTATCAATGTTAAATTTCTGTCTCCAAGTTATTCTTCTTCTCCTTCATTTATTTCATTACTTTGTCCTGCAGAATCTTCCTTCTTCAGATGTCCGCCTTCTGCAGCCTCTCTATTTAGTCAACAAAATTTATTTATTGTTTTTTCTTTAGATTTTTTCAAAATAGTTTTTCTTTTATCCTAATTTATTGAGAAGATGTTTTCAATGATTATTTGTTGACTGTTCTTCATTTGGTACATTTCAATGCCTTCGGCTAATGTGTTTGTAAGATGGGCAAATCTACTAGAAATATCTGTCTTCCAGTATATTTGAGCTCTGACACTGTCCTTATTTATATCTTATTTTGCTTATTTAATCTCTATACTTCCTCAATGTGTTTCTTCTGTTTATATTTGTTGTATTGTCTACTCTACTTTACAGTTTTGAGTACTGATTTTCTGTTAGTCATATGCGATCTTCTGTCCTCAGTTATTTGATTTCTGTTCAATGTAATTGTCTTCTTATATTTATGTTGAAATGTCTTCTGTTTTCCAATTATTAATTAAATCGTCTTATGTTATCATGTTCTTCCTTTTCTTCATTTTTTTTCTTGAACGCTCCATGTCACTTTGTTATACTCTCTTCATTATTTGTTTGATCTGAGCTTCCAGAGTGAATGTCTTTTTGCTTAAGTGTTTGTCTCTTCGTCCAATTGATTTCTGCGACTTTATTTTTGGTCTTCCTTCCTTCCATTTTTGTCTCTCTCTCTTCAATGTTTGTGTTCGTCTACTCTTTTGTCTTCCTTTATCCTGAATGATTGGCATATTCCAATTTAAAAATGTCTTCAAATGCTTCAATGTTGATGTCTTCAAAATTCAAATAAATTATATATATATTTATCAATATTATTTATCTTATCTGCGTTCAATGTTATTTTTTTTTGTCCACAAGTATTTTTTTGTGGAAAATCAAGTATTGGTTTGTTTGTCTTAATTTAATTTATACATAATAAATCACGTTACATTATTTTTTTTGTCTTCAATGTTATTAGTCCCCTTTATGACCGAGTTACTGTATATACTGTATATATATTATATATATTATATTATTATATATATATGAATTTCAACATCCATACAATTTGAATTTGGTCTTCGTTCTTTCCAATGATTCACATGTTCTTGGCTCAATTTGTTATGATTAATAATTGTGCAATGCAAACGCTTTTTAGCAACTTCTAATTTACTTTTTTTTCGTCATTGCTATCTTGTTTATCTTCGTGTCCATGATCATGGTATTTGTCTTGTGCTATCTGGCCTAATGATTTGTTTCTCATCTTCGTTGATTTTCCTTCTGAATTTGATTTAAACGTTTTATAGACATGGTCTGGCTTCATTCTTCACAATTTGATTTATTCTTTTCGATGTATTTAGCATTTTTTCAAGTTAAACATTCTGTTAATGCTGGTATTTCAATCTGTTTCTTCTTGTTCCTTGATGATCTTTTTGACTACATTTCCAAGATGCTTATAATCATTGGCGTCTTCAATTGTGGCCAGTGGCCTGCCCCACAATAATATTGTAATCTTGCCTAACCTTTTTCTCTTTGCGTATAGCTATTAGTCTTCTTGCCCTCATTTTACATTGATCGTCGCCACACGATGGTGTGATTGTCCTATCAGCCGCCAACTTTATTTCAGGCATTTGGCTGTCACTGATGTTGTCTCGTGCTCAAATTCAGCTCCTGCGTATCAACCTTGACCACCAGTCTTGAGCCAAGATTTCTTCATCTACCTCCTAATGGGTTTTATTTTTGTAACTGTATTTTTATTTATAATTAAAATTAACGTACAAGCCATGATTTTCCTGCAAAATGTGTTCTTGTCCTACCAACAGAATAATACGACGTCTCTTTTCATTTTCAAAATTGTTGTTTGTCTTTTCTTTTCAAGTTTTTCTTCTTCTGCTTATCAATTAAGTTATTTAATGTTGTAGATTTGTTCTTGTTGGTGTGTCTCAACTATTGATTCTCTGCAACAATGTATTCATTTCTGCTCCTTTTTGACTCCAATGTTAATTTATCCTTCTGCTCTAAGTGATTGTGATGACCCAATCTATTTGAAACCTCGATTAAAGAGAACCAATTTGTTATTCCTTTTTAATGTTTTTCTTCCTGACCATCTGATATTCATTCATGTTACCAATAGTTTGCCATTGTCCCAATTTTACCTTTCTACTCTGTTCTCAGTGATATTTGTATTCTTTGTTAAATTATTTGTCTTCTGTCTGTCTTCCAATTTATTTGTCTTCTTCTGTCTTCAATGTTATTTGTCTTCTTCTGTCTTCCAATGTTATTTGTCTTTTTCTGTCTTCCAATGTTATTTGTCTTCTTCTGTCTTCCAATGTTATTTATCTTCTTCTGCCCTCCAATGTTGTTTGTCTTCTTCTGTCTTCCAATGTTATTTGTCTTCTTCTGTCTTCCAATGTTGTTTGTCTTCTTCTGCCCTCCAATGTTATTTGTCTTCTTCTGCCCTCCAATGTTATTTGTCTTCTTCTGCCCTCCAATGTTATTTGTCTTCTTCTGTCTTCCAATGTTATTTGTCTTCTTCTGTCTTCCAATGTTGTTTGTTTTTTCTGTCTTCCAATGTTATTTGTCTTCTTCTGTCTTCCAATGTTGTTTGTCTTCTTCTGTCTTCCAATGTTATTTGTCTTCTACTGTCTTCCAATGTTATTTGTCTTCTTCTGCCTCCCAAAGTTATTTGTTTCTTCTGCCCTCCAATGTTATTTGTCTTTTTCTGTCTTCCAATGTTATTTGTCTTCTTCTGTCTTCCAATGTTATTTGTCTTCTTCTGTCTTCCAATGTTATTTGTCTTCTTCTGTCTTCCAATGTTATTTGTCTTTTTCTGTCTTCCAATGTTGTTTGTCTTCTTCTGTCTTCCAATGTAATTTGTCTTCTTCTGTCTTCCAATGTTATTTGTCTTCTTCTGTCTTCAAATGTTATTTGTCTTCTTCTGTCTTCCAATGTTGTTTGTCTTCTTCTGTCTTCCAATGTTATTTGTCTTCTTCTGTCTTCCAATGTTATTTGTCTTCTTCTGTCTTCCAATGTTATTTGTCTTCTTCTGTCTTCC
The DNA here is from genome assembly GCA_020796225.1 of Arion vulgaris. Taxonomy (NCBI): domain Eukaryota; kingdom Metazoa; phylum Mollusca; class Gastropoda; order Stylommatophora; family Arionidae; genus Arion; species Arion vulgaris. The sequence goes on from CM036761.1 coordinate 48,873,169, forward strand.
AATGTTGTTTGTCTTCTTCTGTCTTCCAATGTTGTTTGTCTTCTTCTGTCTTCCAATGTTATTTATCTTCTTCTGCCCTCCAATGTTGTTTGTCTTCTTCTGCCCTCCAATGTTATTTGTCTTCTTCTGTCTTCCAATGTTGTTTGTCTTCTTCTGCCCTCCCAAAGTTATTTGTCTTCTTCTGCCTCCAATGTTATTTGTCTTCTTCTATCTTCCAATTTTGTTTGTCTTCTTCTGTCTTCCAATGTTATTTGTCTTCTTCTGTCTTCCAATGTTATTTGTCTTCTTCTGCCCTCCAATGTTATTTGTTTTCTTCTGCCCTCCAATGTGTCTATGTGTAGAACAGAGACATCCGAGTTTCAACCAAAATGTAAACATATTATTCAATAGAACACAAATTTGTACAGGCTAGTAACTGTAGAATTTTACAAGCAGAAAACCTGACTGTAAAGTACCACATCTTGGCTGAAATCGGATGCGCATGTCCTAAACAGGGTCTACAAACCAATGTGATATGTATACACGTTCTTGGCAAAGATCAAACATATCACAAGAGGGATTAAATTGGTCGGAAGAACGAACACAAAGAAGAAGAAGAAGAAGAAGTATCACATCTGGAGTTATACTGTAGCATCATATCTGTTCTGGTTGGTCATAGACAGCCGGACAAAATTGACCCATGCCATGTAGCGAGTCTTATTAATATATCATATCGCTAAAAAGTATGAGTCCAGAGTGTACCACTATTCTTTTTCTACTTTCAATATCATCAAATAGCTTGTCCTGAGCAGAACTTTACCCCCTCGTAGACCAGATGTCCCACCTCTGCAGCCTCTTCTACTTTAGTCAACAAAATTTATTGTTGATTGTTTCTCTTATATATTTTTTTCCATAAAATCAAAGTTTTACTTTTAATCCTGCTTCATATTGAGAAGATGTTTGGTCAAGTGACTAATTTGTGTGACTGTTCTACATTTGGTACATTTCAATGCCTTCGGCTACTGACGTGGGAGAAGATGGGCAAATCTACTAGAAATAATGATGTCTACCAGACTATGTGAGCTCTGGACACTGATCCTTATTTATATCTTATTTTGCTATTTCTAATCTCAATATACTTCAGCCTAAAGCTGTTATTTGTTTTATATTTGTTGCTATTGCTGCAACTACTACTTTGCCAGTGTTGAGGACTGATTATTCTGTTAGTCATATGCGAATAGCTATTGTTCGTTACTCGAATATCTGTTACTGTCGGAATCGGTTTTTAATAGTATGACTGAGGAAACGGTTCCCCTGTTTTTACAGTTACTAATTAAATGACCACTTTTATCGTTACATATACATTCCTATTCTTCTTCTTCTTCTTCGAACGCTCCATGTCGACAACTTGTTAACTACTCTTTGTGATTTGTATGTGATCTGAGCCCAAGAGTGAATGTACGTTGTGCCAGTTATGCGCCTACAAGTAGGCCAACATCCGATTTCTGCGACGACATTTATTTACAAGGGTACCTTCCCTAGGCCCCTACCTCAGTCACCTCTTACGACATGTCTTGTAGGTCGCAGTCTACTCTTAGCTCCTCCGTGTGCCCGACAACAGATGGGCAATTTCAATTTATAAAATGTAGTCAAAACTTGCGAATTGACAGTCTGTAAAGATTAAAATGCAATATATATATATATATATATATATATATATATATATATATATATATACAGTGGCAGCTCGTACTAATTTTTGTTGGTGGGCCAGACACATTTTGTGTGGAAAATCATGGTATTGGGTTAGGTTATATTTAATTTATACAATAATAAATACACGTTACACATTATTTTTGGTTGGCCAGGCCCTACTAGCCCTTAATGACGAGCCGTCACTGTATATAACTGTATATATATATATATATATATATGAAATGTACCAACATCAGTACAATTCTGAATTGTGGTCTTTGGTTACTTTTTCTGATTCACACACAGACTTGGCTATATTGTCAGTGATTAATAATTGTGAAATGACAAACGCTTGTATTAGCAACCTTCTACTTTACTCTATTTTTCGTCACATTGCTACTGGATTATATCTCAGTGTCATGATCATCGGTATTTGTCTTGTGCTTATCGTGTGGCCTGAATGATTTGATTTCATCATCTTTCGGTATGATTTCGCTCTGAATTTGATTTAAAACGTTTTATAGACAATGTGGTCTGGCTTCATTCTTCACACAATTTGATTGTCATTTTTTTCGATGTAATTTAAGCATTGTCTTGTGCGAAACATTCCCTGTAATGCTGGTATTTGCAACTCTGTTTCTTCTTGTAACCTTGATGATCTTTTAGTGACCACATATTTACCAACTGCTTATAATCAGTGGCGGCTCGTCATTGAGGGCCAGAGGCCGGCCCCATCAACAATAATATGTAACGTATAAGGAACCCTTTCATACCTTGTGGTATATAGGGCAATACAGTGGTATATAGGGCCTGTATTTTTCATTGATCGTCGACACACGATGGGTGATGTGGTCACCATCACGCCGGCCACCTTTACTTCCCAGAGCATGTCTGGCTGGGTCGACCTGAGAGCCGTCGCGGTCGGGAAAAATTCCACGCCCACTGCGGTAGTTGAACCCGGACCACCAGCCTTGTGAAGCGAGTTCACTAACAACTACGCTACCGCGGCTCTCAATATGTAACGTGCATTTATTATTTAATAAATTAAAATATAACGTAACACAAAGCCATGATTTTCCGAAAAGTGTGTCTGGCCCCACCAACAGAAATAATCACGAGACGCCACTGCTTATAATCATTGTCTAACATTTTTCTTGTGTTTATTTTCGTGTCATACTTTATGCCGTTATCATATAAAAAGTTAATTTAATGTTGTAGATTCTGTTCTTGTTGGTGTGTCTAACCACTGATCATCTGCAAAAAGCAGTTCATTCATTTCTCAAGTCTCCTTATTTGACTCAGTGTAATTATATCCATATCTGTTCTGAAGTGCATTGGTGAGAGAACATATCCTTGTCTGAAACCTGATGTAAGAGAGAACCAATATGTCATTCCTTCTATTGTTCTCACTGTGCTCTGACTATCTTGATATAAAAAAGTATAATGTTACCCAATAGTTGACAATGTAGACCAAATTCTTCATCTTTCTACCATAGTTTGCGTCAGCTGACTCGATTAAATGCATTTGGGGGAAAAAAATACAAGGTTTTGTATCTTGACATATTTAACTGACTGTTTGCTTATCAGTTTGAGTTTAAATATTACACCCGTACAACTTTTCTCTTCCTGAACCCAAACTATCTATTGCTTAACTGGGATTCTAAACTTGACCCTGCTATGTCGTTTCAATATTTCTGCAAACATCTTCCCTGTATGGTTCAAGAGAGTCTTAAGACTATAAATCTCAATTTGTTTGTGAGGTATGGCCCGTTCGATCTGACTTGGATCGCCCTAGGAATCGTGCAAGTATCCATAGAATAATCCTTAAAGGTTTTGTATTTTTTTTAAAAACTAATCCTGTAATCGAGTTGCCGCAGCATCGTTTGACTCCAGGGATAAACACAAGTTGGTGAACTTAATCAAAATGGACTCTCGGTGATTTGGCGTTATTATTTGCATAATCTCTTTCTGTATTCCCGCTCTGTCACTTTAACACATATTTTACCTCTTTAATTACGGGCTTATAGGACCCAGATTATGGTTACCAGGAGGATTAATGAGATATATCGTACCTCCTGCATACTTGGCTATCTAAATGTCCACAGGTGAAGGATTTACATCATTGCACCGGGTTTCCCTATATGGTTCCGTACCTGTCGACAGAGATGACATGCCATCTGCCGAGAATATTACACAAAGCCTGAATTCCGTAGCTCCGTCAACAATCATGGGGATCTAATGAAAAAATTTGCTCATGTGTCTCGGTCCGTATTTAAACCCACAATCTTCAATACGACAAGCAAACGACTTAACCACTTCGCCAATGAGAATCCTAATCTTGGGTATAGAAATGTCAAGTGACAGGCACTACATAACGTATGCGCTACTAAGGCTACGGGACACTTTCATTCATTCCTTCATTCATTCATGTTACAACCAAATAGTATCAAAATATAAAAAAAAGTGATTGATAACAACAAGACACATGTAGAAACATAGGTCTAATAGCAAGAACAGAGACGTCACTTGATGTTCTTGAAGATTGAAACAGAACATGACTCTATGCCAGAAGCATCTGGACACCAACGTTTCTCTATCTCTAGATCATGTGCCTTTCAGACTGGCGTAGTCAATCATGATAATTGTATTTCTAAAATGATGAGGCACCTTTTTCAGGCCGGTGATTGCTCATTAACAATGCATATCATTATTACTTCGTTCTATCTGTTTTGTTGTAAACGATACTCAAAGGATAAAAAAAGAACATGCAGCATTTTAAGATTAAAAGAGAAGAAGCAGAAGAGGAAGGATGAAAGAAGTAAGGAGAAGTAAAAGTAGTAGAAGAGAAATAAACAGAAGCTAACAGAGAAAAATGATAAAGAGAGAAGGAAAGAAGTACAAAAAGAAGGAGAGAAGACCGGTTTGAAGAAGTTGACAAAGAAATTATAAATACGACAACTAAACTAGCCCCATATTTCAAACACAGAGAACGTTCTATAAATCATTGAATATAAACATAATCAGGCAATCACGTGTCAATATGAGATTTGGGCTGCCATTTTGTTAATCATAATCCGGGTTCCCTGAAAAGGTTTTTGGGACAGCCCTATGATCGCAATATATTGTGAAGAATGGATTAACTCTTTGCTATCGGTGTGGGATAATTTTAATTCATTTATATCAACGCTTGGTTGTTAGAGCCGACAGCGTCTGTTAAACCAATTAGCGTCCTGCACTAGATCCCTGTTGACCAGAGTTTGAAGCTGTTGTATCTGACAAGTATATTCAGCTTCAGAAATATTTAATGGAGGCATCAGGCTTCTCTTAATGATGACAAAGAGTCACACACAATATATTCGCTTGTTTATTGCGAATTCTGACCGGCACTCAAGCTGGAGCGGATTGATAAGAGGATTTAACTATGCTCATCTTTATACACAGTAAGCACGTTTAATAGTTGTGATATCGTGGGAGTGGATGGACACACACACAGTAAGCTGGTTAATAGCTGTGATATCGTTGGAGTGGATGGACACACACACAGTAAGCACGTTTAATAGCTGTGATATAAGGGGGAGTGGATGTTTAAGCTGATTAATAGCTGTGATATCGTGGGAGTGGATGTACACACACACACACACAGTAAGCTGATTAATAGCTGTGATATCGTGGAAGTGGATGGAGACACACAGTAAGCTGGTTAATAGCTGTGATATCGTGGAGTGGATGGAACACACATACAGTAAGCTGGTTAATAGCTGTGATATCTTTGGAGTGGATGGACACACACGCAGTAAGCTGTTAATAGCTGTGATATAAAGGGATGGAGGACACACAGTCTGCTTTTCTTCTCAACCATGTTGCTCACAGCTAGTCAGAAGATATTTCTAAACGGACCTTGTGATGGACTTCGTAGATAGTGTCTTTCGTCACCTCTGTTATCTCTGAGGTCCATCTTTTGCGTGATCGGCCTTTTGCTTTGTACTAATTGTATCGGAGCAGCATTGCTCTTTGAGGTACACTGGCTGGTGGTAATCTGCTTATGTGGTCGAACCATTTAATTTGTTATTTCTTGATGAAGTCTAGTACTGATGCTGTACCCACGTTCTTCCTGATGTCTTCATTTCCCACACACAATAAGCTGGTTTATAGTTGTGATATCGTGGGAGTGGATGGACACACACAATAAGCTGATTATAGCTGTGATATCGTGGAGTGGATGGACACACAGCATAAGCTGGTTAATAGTTGTGATATCGTGGAGTGGATGGACACACACCAGTAAGCTGGTTTATAGTTGTGGTATCGTGGGAGTGGATGGACACACACAGTAAGCTGGTTAATAGCTGTGATATCGTGGGAGTGGATGGACACACACACAGTAAGCTGGTTTATAGCTGTGATATCAGGAGAGTGATTGTACACATACATACAGTTCCTTTCTTCTTGATAACACGGCCATCAAAATATGTGCATGTATGCTCCCATAATAACTAGTAAAAACTGCTATAAGAAAGAGAAGTCGGATATATGTTAGGTATACTCTGAGAATCAATGATCAAAGAGCCCCAAATCTGATACTATTGGAGGGGAAGGGCTATAAAAAGGATTCAGGGTAATAATGGACGCCATAGGAAAACCCTGAAACGAGCTTTACTGAAAACTTCGAGAAATATCGATCATTCCACAAAGGAGATTAAGCGTGCTGTCCATGATAGAGCGACATTGAGAAATTGCTTGGAGGCACTATGTAACGAATAACAGTAGGAGGGAAATACAATAATTATAACGCTGGAATGCCGACCAACAGTTGTCACTTGTTCACGACAAATCAAAGCAGGAGAATTTGACAGATTAACGCGACGTTTGGAGCAGGGTCGCCAACACGAGACCCCGGGCCGCGTGCGCCCGCCGGGCATCATGTTGCGGCTCGTGGAGCTAGGTCAAATGAACATAAATGTTTACTTTATTGTACATATCACCAAAAGAACATTATAGCATGAGTCGTTCGTATCATGTATTTTTTAATTATAGTTAAGAGAAATTTGAAATATCTCGCATTTCTGGTCAATATAACTAGCCACCTAAATGACGTTAATAGTCGTCTAAAAGGAAATGATCAATTAATTAATAAGATGTATGATCATATTTCTGCATTTCAAGAACTTGGTCTTTGGAACAACAATTGAGGACAAAAACGTTACTCTTTCACATTGTATTGACCAGACGTCACACAGGAGGACCAGACGTCACACAGGAGGACCAGACGTCACACAGGAGGACCAGACGTCACACAGTAGGACCAGACGTCACACAGTAGGACCAGACGTCACACAGTAGGACCAGACATCACACAGGAGGACCAGACGTCACACAGGAGGACCAGACGTCACACAGTAGGACCAGACGTCACACAGTAGGACCAGACATCACACAGGAGGACCAGACATCACACAGGAGGACCAGACGTCACACAGGAGGACCAGACGTCACACAGGAGGACCAGACATCACACAGTAGGACCAGACGTCACACAGAGAACCAGACGTCACACAGGAGGACCAGACGTCACACATTAGGACCAGACGTCCCACAGGAGGTGGCGGAAAAATTCGCTTCTTTGATATCTGACTTAAACTTCGAATTTGAAAACCGATTTCAGGATTTTAAAAAGCATCATGTGCTTTTTTGTACATTTGCAACGTCATTCGTGGTAGACGTGAATTTATTACCAGGAAGATTACAAATGGAACATTGGGAAATGTATTGTGATACACAGTTAAAGGAGAAATTCCATCAAGTTGGTTTGGAAGAGTTATATAAAACGTATTTGAACAAGGATAAATATCCTGCGTGAGTTTTATAAACATGCTCTGTTGATGGTTTCGCTATTTGGAAACACCTCTGCCTGTGAACAGATTTTTAGTCGCATGAACCACATCAAATCACAAAGTGAGAACACGAATTACTGATGTTCATTTGTAAAAGTGTTCGCGTGTAGCGACAACATCAGTCGAGATCAATTTTGATGCACTTAGTTCATGCAAAACAACATCAGATGTCTCACTTTTAAATATTTTTAAATTGTCTAATAAATATGTTTGATTCTCAGATATGCTTTATTTTCTTCAGAAAATAAAATACCTATATCTTGGGTTGTTTTTTACATTAAACCAGACAAGCGTTTGACCACGATCTCGTCAACTGGGAAGCGAAGATATGGTCGAAGATGTAGCACGCTTGCTTGTTTACTTTAATTTTTTTTTAAAATTAGGTGCGTGGCCCGGCAGGAAATATTATTTCTGAAATTTGGCCTGCCTGCAGAAAAGGTTGGCCACCCCTGGTTTAGAGCGTTCGCTCTTAGAGTCGGACAGAAAAGTATTGTGGGTTCATTTCCCTCACTTAACGTTCCACAAGTGAGTAAAGGAATGTACCTCTCTACCTCCTGTACACTTGGACCTAGAATTGTAAAGTGACCGGCACTTCGTACTCTAATGTTTGCAAATCTAAGGGAAATCTTCTTTTTCCAAACAAGATTGGAGAAACAATAAAAGGTTTGATTAAAGTGTTCTTAAAAAACTGTATTTACTCCCCACTTCAAGAAGAATGGAGAAACAATAAAAGGTTTGATTAAAGTGTTCTTAAAAAACTGTATTTACTCCCCACTTCAAGAAGAATGGAGAAACAATAAAAGGTTTGATTAAAGTGTTCTTAAAAAAACTGTATTTACTCTCCACCTCAAGAAGATTGGAGAAACAATAAAAGGTTTGATTAAAGTGTTCTTAAAAAAACTGTATTTACTCCCACTTCAAGAAGAATAGTTCATATTAATATTGTTTTGTGTTTATAAACGGAACCCCTCCAAACATTTTTATCCTGCACATGTAGAGAACAAGACAAGAGAATGGACAAAAATGCATGTTAATAATTGTCAACAACTTGGGGAGCGTATATTTGGATAACGTTTCTGGAAACTAAAGACACTGCTTCAACTCTATTACATAATTTGATTATTTCAAGTGCACGGAATTTTTGGAAATTATTCAGCAAATAACTGAACAATCCCTGGGATTGATCCAAGTCAAATAGAACGAGCCATAAATCCCACAAACAATTCGACATTAACAGGTAAAGTCAATGAGCATTAAATTGGCACACATCAGACACGTTTTATGAGGCGACAGTTTCTCTGATGATATTTCATTATTCTCTTGTGTATTGATACAATCGAATTAATTAATTCATAATCTTCTGATAATTAATTTTTTCTTCCAGATAGATATCATATTCATACAGTTTAATTTTCTTGTAAATATATTATGTAAACATTCAATCTTTAAGTTGGTTTATCAAATCATCAACAAAATAACACGTCTATTATTCTACAACATCAAAGGACAAATGAGTACGCTCATTTATATGTCTCTCTCCATCCATTTCTCTTTCTCTATATCCCTCTCTCTCTCTCTGTATCTTTCTCTGTATCTCTCTATCACTCCCTCTCTGTATCTCTCTCTGTATCTCTCTCTCCCTGTATCTCTCTCTGTACCTCTCTCTTCACCTCTTTCTCTCTATCTCTTACCATCTTTCTCTCCATCTCTCTTCATCGCCCTCCACTTCTTTCCATCTTTTTCTCCATCTCCATCCATCTCTTTCCACCTTTCTCTCCATCTCACTCCATCTTATTCCATCTTTTTCTCCATCTCCCTCTTTCTCTCTCTCTTTCTGTCTTTCTCTCTCTCTCTCTCTCTCTGTCTCTAAATCGACGAGAAAAAGGTTGAAGACTATGATTACTGGTGGTTATGCTTGTTCGGTGTCACTTTCTAAACTTGTTGCCTGATATGTATTTTATGCACTTGATTCAATGTTATGTTATGTGTATGATAACAGGACTAAGTGACGACACATCAAGAAAAGTCTACAGACGATGGTTGATAGTGATGTTATTGTAGCTGCTTATGCGATATCGATGATAAATACCACACGTGTTCAACCAATAGATAAGAAAGTTTACTTATGCTGTGTTAGTTTATGAGAGTTTGATGTGAGGAGGAGTCATGCGACAGTACTAGCTTATCTATAAGTCATGAGACAGTACTAGCTTATCTATAAGTCATGAGACAGTACTAGCTTATCTATAAGTCATGAGACAGTACTAGCTTATCTATAAGTCATGAGACAGTACTTCTTCTTCTTCGAACGCTCCATATCGACTAATTGTCAACCACTCTGTGTGATTTGTATGTGATCTGAGCTAAGAGCGATTGAACGTTGTGTCATTATGCGCCTAAAGTAGGCCGAACATCCGATTTCTGCGTTGCTTTTATTTAATAGGGTATCATCCTTAGGTCCTACATCTACATGTAGTTTACCTCCAAGTCATGAGAGAGTACTAGAGTATCTACAAGTCATGAGACAGTACTAGCTTATCTATAAGTCATGAGACAGTACTAGCTTATCTATAAGTCATGAGACAGTACTAGCTTATCTATAAGTCATTAGAGAGTAATAGATTATCTACAAGTCATGAGAGAGTACTAGAGTATCTACAAGTCATGAGAGAGTACTAGAGTATCTACAAGTCATGAGAGAGTATTAGAGTATCCAAGTCATGAGAGAGTACTAGAGTATCTACAAGTCATGAGAGAGTACTAGAGTTTCTACAAGTCATGAGATAGTGCTAGGGTATCTACAAGTCATGAGAGAGTACTAGATTATCTACAAGTCATGAGAGAGTGCTAGAGTTTCTACAAGTCATGAGAGAGTACTAGATTATCTACAAGTCATGAGAGAGTACTAGAGTATCTACAAGTCATGAGAGAGTACTAGATTATCTACAAGTCACGAGAGAGTACTAGAGTATCTACAAGTCATGAGAGAGTACTAGAGTACCTACAAGTCTTGAGAGAGTACTAGAGTATCTACAAGTCATGAGAGAGTACTAGAGTATCTACAAGTCATGAGAGAGTACGTTCACCTACAAGTCATGAGAGAGTACTATATTATCTACAAGTCTTGAGAGAGTTCTAGATTCTCTACAAGTCATGAGAGAGTACTTTCACCTACAAGTCATGAGAGAGTACTATATTATCTACAAGTCTTGAGAGAGTTCTAGATTATCTACAAGTCATGAGAGATTACGTTCACCTACAAGTATTGAGAGAATACTAGATTATCTACAAGTCATGAGAGAGTACTAGTTCACCTACAAGTCATGAGAGAGTACTAGATTATCTACAAGTCATGAGAGAGTACTAGTTCACCTACAAGTCAGAAGTAAGCACAAGTAGATCACTTTAACATCCTCATCAAACACTGCAAGTTACGTAACAAAGAAACAACGACATCTTATAAAAAGGAACATGCTCCGTAGAAATAATTAATGACATTTGTCAGACTAGATTGCACGTGCAGCATTATGTCAACTCTAAGCCAAAAAAAAACAAATATAAAAATATAATTATCTGTCACGTATTCTCTAAAAATGAGGCTCCTCCCTTGAAATGGTGACAGCTCAGTGTACTAAGGCCTGGACACGGGATGTCTTTGACAATCAAGTAGTTTCTTTGTTGTTGATTGAAGAATAAAAATGTATAATGATTGGGACGAAAGAAATTTATCACATGTTACTATAAAACTCTAAGTCTATTAACACCGACGTTCTGATTTCGAATCACGCTGCGGACAGTTTGGTTGCAAATTGTTTCGTGGATTTTTACAAAAGGACGATGGCACCACCTGTTCAGAAAGTAACGCCAAGCTACTGAACCTTATAATGCCTAGAAAAATCACAAATAGCGTTAAAAAGCTGGGTTGATTCGCAAAGTTCTGTAAAGAATATGCAATTAACTTTTAACTTACTATAAAACTATAATCCGAAATTTTTATTTTTTCTGATGTCTAAGTCAGTACTTTGTTAGTAGTCACAATACATATCTTTTCTGATGTTGTAGTCAGTACTTTGTTCTTCCTTACAATCACATATATTTTTCTGAAGTCGTAGTCAGTACTTTGTTCTTCCTTACAATCACATATATTTTTCTGAAGTCGTAGTCAGTACTTTGTTCTTCCTTACAATTACAAAACTTTTGTCTGAAGTCGTAATTAGTACTTTGTTCTTAGTCACAATCACATATCTTTTTTTTTGAAGTCGTAGTCAGTACTTTGTCTTCCTTACAATCACATATCTTTTTTGAAGTCGTAGTCAGTACTTTGTTCTTCCTTACAATCACATATATTTTTCTGTCGTAGTCAGTACTTTGTTCTTCCTTACAATCACATATCTTTTTTTGAAGTCGTAGTCAGTACTTTGTTCTTCCTTACAATCACATATCTTTTTTGAAGTCGTAGTCAGTACTTTGTTATTCCTTACAATAACATATCTTTTTCTGATGTCGTAGTCAGTACTTTGTTATTCCTTACAATCACATATATTTTTCTGATGTCGTAGTCAGTACTTTGTTCTATCTTACAATTACAAAACTCTTGTCTGAAGTCATAATTAGTACTTTGTTCTTAGTCACAATCACATATCTTTTTTTTTTCATGCTTCCAAATTACAGTCAGCACCATTTTAGTTAAAATACTACCTTTGCATCAACCATAATGTGCTGTCTGCATTACCGGCCTTGTTTTATCCATTCAAATTCTACATCTACATCTCAAAGTATTCAATCTTGTTTTCTAGCGACATGCTCTATATCCACATAAAATCTTCATCTCAAAGTATTCAATCTTGTTTTCTAGCAACACGTTCTATGTCCACACACAATCTACATCTCAGAGTATTCAATCTTCATATGTATCTACGTGTTCTGCTCAAAATGTCGAGAAGGAAATATATAATATTTGTTGAGTATTGTTTCAAATTTGACACATTTGTTTGTAAACAAACAAAAACTATCAACCTTGAAGACAAATTAGATTCTTGGTAAACATCAAGATTTGAAAACAATTTCGCAAACTTTCAATAAAATCTCGTACTTTAAGTAAAATGACATATAGATCACGTCTCGACAGTTACACACTAATATCTTAGATAGTGGCGTGAACATGAAATAAACACTTGCTGTAACTGACAACAGACATTGATTTAAAACTTCTCTCGTACAGAAGTACACACACAATCCAATCAAGTACTTGATAGGGAACAATGAATTCAGTTATCTACATTCAATTTTTGTGTGAAATTTGAAGAGGTGGATACAAAGTGTTTCTGATTCGATGAAGAAGATTTCTAGTCAATACGTTAGACCAGTGGCGACTCGTGATCATTTGTATTGGTGGGGCCAGACAAATATTTTCGGAAATATCATGGTTTTGGGTTAGGTTATATTTTAGTATGGGGAGAGCCGCTGTAGCGTAGTTGTTAGTTCGCTTCTCAAGGCTGGGTTCAGCTCCCGCAATGCGCGTGGAATTTTTCCCGACCGCAACGGCTCTTAGGTCGACCCAGCCTCAACTGGGTACCAGACATGCTCTGGGAAAGTAAAGGCGGCCGGCGTATGCTGACCACATCACCCATCGTGTGCCGACGGTCAAAGAAAAATACAGGCCTAACACTGTATTGACCTATATACCACGAGGTATGAAAGGGTTCCTTTACCTTTACTTTCCTTTATATTTTATTATTTATTATTATTTGTCTACTCCAGGAAGTAATCCCTTCTTTACTAGAACGTACAGTGTTGTACACTGTAGACATTAAACTGTATATTTGATTTTAATGTTATATATACAACTTTTCAAGCTAATTAGTATCACGTTAAAAGAAATAATTAGGAACAAATAATTTTTAAAATAATAAATACACGATACATATTTTTGGTGTAGCCAGGCCCCACTTACCCTTAATGGCGAGCCGCCACTGCGTTAGACGTATAATTTCTGGTTTGTCTGTCATTATTTGAGATGTGTTCCGTGGCCATGAATATTAGCATACAGGAGATTCTTGAGGTGAGACGTGTTCTGTAGGTGTTCAACGTTTATGCTGTAGAATGGATCATTTTGAGAGAAATAGTTGCCATAGCAACATGTATGAAAGACACTTATTTCCCTCCAAATAATGTGACTGGAAACCAAAAAAATGGAGGAAATAATAATAAACCATCAGGGCTGTGCCGTGTTATGATACAGAGAGGTGGCCGCATCAGGCAACACCGTAAGGGGGCGGTTGAAGCAGCGAAAACAAAATAGAATTTGAACCATTCAATAATTAAAAATCTTTAGGCAACGTTTTTCTATGTTGGTCTATATTATTGCGATATTGATGTATCCGATTCGTACATTTTGTGCAGTTGAAAATAAATATCATAATCGAATGTTTTTTAAAGAAAAATTTTTAAGGGCAGCATTTCGAAGACTTGCATCATGCTGAGAAAATATACCGCACGGTCCTGTAAAACATGACACGTGATTCCCTGTCTACTTGAAAAGCTAACATTCAGTAACAAGTTCGTAGAATAATAAACCTATTTGTTGTAAACGTTCATCGTGTTCTTTCTTGTTGAAGAAATTCTTTATTCTATACTTCTCAATTCGACTTCTATTTAGCCTGAAAGTACTTCAATCTATTTTTTTTTCGTGATCTATTCTTTTTCTATTCTACTCGTTCTAACGTAGCACTCAAATAGAATCATGTCCCTTTCGGAACGTACTTTTTATTATAGACTACCTGAATACGTATCTGTTTCTAGCAAGTTCTTCCGTATCTTCCAGAGTCGTGTTCAATGTTTCTTTGATGTCTGGCTGCCACCTTCGTCGTGGTCGTCCCCTGCCTCGTACTACAGGAACAATGCCTTCCATTACCGTTCTCTCCAAACTAATGTGACGTTTAACGTGACCAAAATATATATTTCATCTTCCGGAACATGATGTTATTTATGAACCAATGCTCCTCGATATGCAAGTTTTGTAGGATGTCCTTGTTTTTTCTCATCTCTGTCCAGGATATTCTAAGAACTTTTCTGTAACACCTTGTTTCAAAAGATTCTATTTTGTTTTTTAATGTTTATGTTATGTTCCACGATTATCATCCTTATGTTGCCACATGAAATATATATATGTTCTCAGAAGTTTTAATTTTGTTTCGTTGCTTGTGTCGTGCCTTAGTTTCTTCATGTTGACCACCCTCTGTAACATAACACCATCATACATAAATAGTGTTACCTCCCATTTTACTTCTCTTTATACAACAGAAACATGGTCTTCATATTCGTTCATTTTTGTTGTCTCAATTATCTTCTCTTTTCTTTGCTAGCCTGACATGATATTTAGCTTTGAAGTTAGCTAGTATATTCTCTCTTTCTAGTAGTTTCTAGAAGTGTATATGTCATCTCTGTTGATGTCTTTCTATTCGCTTTACAAGTCAATTTTAGCATTTTTGTCTGACTATGTTGATACACATCGACGAAGTGGGTGAACTGGCTAGAGACAGAGTGAATTTCAGATGTGCTGCAAAGAGAGCAACGTCCTATAAAGGAAACTCACTTTGATGATGATGTTGATATCGAAATATAAACTATGTTCTGAAATCTGCAGATAAAAAGAAATAGGAATAAATAAATAATAAAATACAAACAAGAGGAACGAAGCTGAAAATACATATTGGAATGGTTGGAAGAACATGAAGAACAAAACAGAAAATGTATATTGGAATGCTTGGAAGAACATGAAGAACAAAACAGAAAATGAATATTGGAATGGTTGGAAGAACATGAAGAACAAAACAGAAAATGAATATTGGAATGGTTGGAAGAACATAAAGAACAAAACAGAAAATGTATATTGGAATTGTTGGAAGAACATGAAGAACAAAACAGAAAATGTATATTGGAATGCTTGGAAGAACATGAAGAACAAAACAGAAAATGAATATTGGAATGGTTGGAAGAACATGAAGAACAAAACATAAAATGAATATTGGAATGGTTGGAAGAACATGAAGAACAAAACAGAAAATGTATATTGGAATTGTTGGAAGAACATGAAGAACAAAACAGAAAATGTATATTGGAATGCTTGGAAGAACATGAAGAACAAAACAGAAAATGAATATTGGAATGGTTGGAAGAACATGAAGAACAAAACATAAAATGAATATTGGAATGGTTGGAAGAACATGAAGAACAAAACAGAAAATGTATATTGGAATTGTTGGAAGAACATGAAGAACAAAACAGAAAATGAATATTGGAATGCTTGGAAGAACATGAAGAACAAAACAGAAAATGTATATTGGAATGGTTGGAAGAACATGAAGAACAAAACAGAAAATGTATATTGGAATGGTTGGAAGAACATAAAGAACAAAACAGAAAACTTCTTTTTATATATTTTTGTTATGATATCGTCATTTTCCATCTATTGTGAATGTTCTTTTTATTTAAAAAAAATTGCGGTGCCAATTATTACACCTCAGACTGAAACAACTTCGAAACACGTCCATTCAAGTGTGAATTTGTATGCCTGGCATGTCTACAGTCAACCATCAGTGATTCAAGTTCAGTAACTCCTCCAAGTTATAACTTTTTGACCAACATCTGTAAGAGTCTCAACCCAAATTGACAGCTTCTAGTCTTGACATTCTTAAGTAGGGAGAAGTCTGTAGTGCAAGCTGTGTGGAATAGTTAAAATATGTTTGAGCGAATATTACTTGATTCTCAGACTAAACAAGGGAGACAACTATAATAAAAGCACATCACTTGTTGACACAAATTACCCATGTTGCTAAAATAATGAAGAAAAAAAACAACAGGGAAGTGGCATTTGATTTTTAAAGAAAATAAAGTTATACAATTAAAGATTGATGCCAAAGTGGGAGAATTATTCCTCTCCAAATATGGAGAGGAATAAAAGTGAGAGAAAGGAAGAAAGTTATGCAGAAACACAATGCAGAAAAATGATGCATTTGATGTTGAGATTGACGCCAATCTTGTAATTATGTACTGATGAAAACGATTGGCTAAGTGATACCACGTGATGTCTTGTTCCGAACTGGGATCATATGTATAGTTCAAATTTTCATAACATTTCAAGTGAACTGCTCATCTACATGAGAGCCGCTGTAACGTAGTTGTTAGTGAACTCGCATCGCAAGGCTGGTGGTCTGGGTTCAGTTCCCGCAATGCGCGTGGAATTTTTCCCGACCGCGACGGCTCTCAGGTCGACCCAGCCTCAACTGGGTACCAGACATGCTCTGGGAAAGTAAAGGCGGCCGGCGTGATGCTGACCACATCACCCATCGTTGGTCGACAGTCAATGAAAAATACAGGCCTAACACTGTATTGACCTATATACCACGAGGTATGAACCTTTACTTACTTACTCATTTGCATATAGTGGACTATTGACCAACCTCTAGTTGACTACTGACCCACGCCTAGTGGTCTACTTACACACAACTATGGAACTAATGACTAGGGAACAGTAACGGAGCGTGCAATTCACAACGAGTTAGCTACTGCCCCACGAAGAATGAACTAGTGAACTAAAAAAAAATAGAAGTAGATGTCAACGATGAGAAAGAAGAGAAAAAAAGAAGTAGATGTCAACGATGAGAAAGAGAAAAAAGAAGTAGATGTCAACGATGAGAAAAAGAAAAGGAACAAGAAGTAGATAATAAAACATAGCAACGAAAATGACAGTGAAGAAGATCCTAGCGAAGAAGATGACAGTGAAGAAGATCCTAGCGAAGAAGATGACAGTGAAGAAGATCCTAACGAAGAAGATGACAGCGAAGAAGATACTAACAAAGAAGATGACAGCGAAGAAGATCCTAACGAAGAAGATGACAGCGAAGAAGATCCTAATGAAGAAGATGACAGCGAAGAAGATACTAACGAAGAAGATGACAGCGAAGAAAATACTAACGAAGAAGATGACAGCGAAGAAGATACTAACAAAGAAGATGACAGTGAAGAAGATCCTAGCGAAGAAGATGACAGCGAAGAAGATCCTAATGAAGAAGATGACAGCTAAGAAGACGACAATGAAGAAGAATAAAATGAGAAGAAATGAAATTGAAAAAGACTAGAATGAATGTAAACTTTAAGAAAACGAGAATGTAGAATGTGAACTTTGAGAAGATGATAACGATAAAGGTGAAATTAAAAAAGTGATAACGAAAACGCTTAGAACAAGCGGTACGTGACGTTTTGGCGCCGCCGTTTTGGCGCGACCGTTTTGGCGCGACCGTTTTGGCGCAGGACGTTTTGGCGCAGGCCGTTTTGGCGCAGGACGTTTTGGCGCAGGGCGTTTTGGCGCAGGACGTTTTGGCGCACAAATTCCTCAATAAATTTCAATAACCTTAATATTATTTTAATTTTTAGTGTACATGTATATTAACTCTAATGAAACAATATACTTATACATCAGCGTTTATTGGAACAAATGTCAGGTGTCTGAATTATATCATCAGCCGTTTCATTGGAGATGATCGAGAATTGACACGCTGACCGACTGAGTGTCACATCTTGTTCATCACAAATGTCAGAAATCCTGTCACTTCCAAATGTTCATAGCTTGACCCGTTTACCCGTAATGTGACCTAAACCGGTATTTGCCGCTTCTGCCTAATCTATATGCGCTTTTAGTCTATAAAAGTGTAAGAATGTTCTAGACTCAATCTCAAAATAAGTAGAATTAGATAAATTGATCACATACTATTATTATAATTCTGCGAACCCATTAAAATGGAAAATGTTCCGTCAAAGCGTGGCAAACAAAAGTTGAATCACGAAGGATACTTTTATGTGTTCGATAAATTCAGTGCAGACCATTCCAAGAAGTTTTGGCGATGTGAGCTGAAGAACGAATGCAAGGCCCGTTTACACACTACAGTAGATAATGATCGAGTTCTGATGCAGATGAACCAGCATAGTCACGGAAGTGACGCAGCGCAACTCCGGGCTGCCATGATAATGACTGGAATCAAAAGGAGGGCAACCGAGACAACTGAAATTCCCTCAGTTATCCTCAATAGGGCTCTCCAAGGAACCTCGCTTGCCGTTCAAGGGAAGATGCCAAATAAAGACGCCATTCGCAAGGTTATTCAGCGGAGTAGAAACGGCAACCGAGTAGCTCCTCCACAGCCTGTCGATCGAGCTTCAATTATCATTCCGGATGCATATCGGATGTACGAAGTCGAACCAGATCAGATGGAAGGATTTCTCTTATGGGATTCGGGAGAACAAGACGAAAATCGCATTCTTCTCTTTGGCATTAAAAATTTATAATTTATTGAAAACAGTTATTTATAAACGTTAAGTTAAATATGAAGTTATTTTTAAATGGCGCCAAAACGGCTCTGCGCCAAAAATCCTGCGCCAAAACGGTCGCGCCAAAACGGATCTGCGCCAAAAAAATCCAGCGCCAAAACGGTCGCGCCAAAACGATCGCGCCAAAACGGCGGCGCCAAAAAGTCCTGCTTCGTAGAACAAGAATGATGAAGTTGAAGAAAATGATAACGAAGAAGTTAAATTTGAAAACGATGAGAACTAGAATGGTGAATCTGAAGAAGATAGAACAAAGATGATGATAAAGAAGGAAATGATAAAGGCAACAGAGTTGAAGACAAATCTTAGAAGATAAAAACGAAGAAAACCAGGATCAATAAAATGAGAAACGATTGAAAGATAAATATTAGGAGGATGACAACGTAAGAATACAGATTAAAGAAACTGTGCCACTGTAAAAAGGCGGACATGACGAGAGAGCACATACTGCAAGGCTGCCGCTGTTAGAAGCCCTGAGAACAGAAACTTGGCCCAATCACACAGAGCTTCGCGAAAAGCTGTACGGAGGGTGGAATCTCTAAAAGCAACAGCAAAATTCAGGATAAAATTTGGTTCATCAGTCTAGGCGGGGATCGCGAGAAAGAGAGATTAAAGAAACAGATACGGAAGAATGAAATTGTCAACAGAGGGAGAAGAAGATGAGGAAGCAGAAGATGATAAAAGGAGAGAATAAACACTATATTTTCATAGTTTCTGAAACTTGTCTATAGCTTATTTACACACCGTTGATATATAGCCACTTGACGTCCTAGACAAATCTACTTGTCTGTGCATATGGCAACATTATTTCTTTCCTGTTCTCTAAGTGCTGATAAATCAAATCCATTTTGTTTACTACTCATTTATTTTGATCAGGAGACTGTTATTGTGTAAACATTTCTCTGAATTGTTGTCAACTTAACACCCTTATTTGTCAATCTCGAACACAATGTTCTAAAACTGGCGCCGGTTGGATATCATTTATCTAAGTTTGAGTTTTATTCGAAGCTGGAAACCATTTTATTCTAAGCTGGTAACATTAACCACACTGAAGCAATTAGATCAATCATTGACACACCAGGAAATAGACAAATTGAATAACATTTGTCCTAGACAATCGGATATGCATGCTATGATGATTTCATTTATTCACTGACTAAGATTCGAGAATTCAATGTCAATTCAATATTTGATTTGATAAATGACACCAAACTCTACCACTTTGTACAATATCAGAAATGTGTGCAATATAAGATCACCATCACATTTGATTCTATCTCATCAAATAGCCTGTCATGAGCAGAACGTTATAAGATCACCATCACATTTGATTTTATCTCATCAAATAGCTTGTCATGAACAGAACGTTACCACCCTAACAGTCCTTTCGAGTTTTTTTCTTCTTTTCTTTTTTTAAATAGCCAAATGTCCGCTTTGCATCCGGAATGCTCAAATCATCAGTTACATCCTGACTTCATCTTCTCCCTGGTCTATATCTTCTTTTATATCCAAAATATTCAATTTTCTCATTCTTATTTGTAGCAACAGCAAGTTCTCTTTAATTTTGAGTTCTTTCTGGATATATCTATTTGTTCTCTTCTCAGTTCATGATATACGGAGGACTCTTGTGTAACACTTATATTTAAAAGCACATATCTTTTGCACGCTTTGTTAAATGGCCATGTTTCACACCCATACGATGCCACTGGGAATATGCATGCTCTTAGTTATTCTGATCTTTGTTTTCCTATCAGTTTCATTCCATACTGCGTTTAGTTGTTTATATTTTTATACAACAATGTGTGTTCTTCTTTTAATTAGTTTTTCATTTCCGTCTTTTGTTACCAGTTAACTGAAATATTCCAAACTGTTTACATTGTCTATTTTCTCTCCCTTTATAAAAATATCCTTTGTTTATGCTCGTTTTATCCGTTGTCATTATTTTTATTTTTCTCTTTTCTCTTGCACTTTCATTATTAATTCATCAATTTCATTTTGTCAATGTTGACACTGTATAGTCAGCATAGCATAGTTTAGATATTTCTCTTCCTCCGATTATAAAATGATCCTATTGTTCTTTTTCGCTATCTTCTGTAACATTCCACATGACGTTTTCAATATATATTGTATATTAAACAGACAAGACGACAAAATGCAACCTTGTCTGACTCCCTGCCTTATATGGGTGTGTGGTTTGTTCAGTGAACGTACTACGCTGTACTCCTGTTAGACTCCTACGGCATGGAGTACATGCACATCTAAATTTCGCCTAAGGTGTATTACATAAACCTTTATGTATCTAATTTAAGTAGCAGTAAAAAAAAATATATGAAATCAGAGACATGTCTGGTCAACCACTAGTGACAACTGTTATAAGAAAGAGAAGATAGATATATGTTGGACACACCTTGAGGAGACATGATCAACGAATATCAAATCAGGCATTGAAATGGGATGCAAAGGGTTCAAGAAAGAGAGGTCGACCTAAGGAGAACCTGATACGAACTTTGCTGAGAGAGGCAGGAAATATCGGTCTCAGTTCCATGGAGGAGATTGATCGAGTTGCCCAGGATAGAGCGGTATGGAAAAATTGCTTGCAGGCCCTATGTAACGTATAACGGTACAAGAGGAATTATTATTATTATTAAGAAAAAATAGATAAGCAAATGAAGAGTAAATGATACAATTGGGGCGAAAACTATACATCTAGCGTAGAGAGAGAAAAACTTTGCGCCGGCCCTGGTTTCAGACATATTTTTTAAGTTTAGCTACACATTTTTCCCCTTCTCTTCCAACAGCTCATGCAACATGGCCCAAGTCCACTTACATACAACTCAAAATGTTGATTAGAAACTAAGGCTTCCAGAGTTGAAAATTCTCTCAGTGCTAACATTTTCCACGGCTTCCTCATTCTTCTCAATAAATTATTATCAGAACACTGAGTCTATAGCAGACAAGTATGTAGTCTTTTGTGGTTATCTATTCATTACTTGAATTCTGTTTTTTGTGATGGCAATCTAAACCTCATAGAAATGTTAGCATAACTTTATACACTGTGATATGGTCTACAATAAGACCAGCAGTTCTGCAGTTTCGTGGTCTCTGGTATTTCATGACAAATAAGTTGGTGGGCATCGATCTATCGATGTATCTATTTATTATGAGACATAGCTCACTCTCTAAGACTATCCTACAGGGAACAGTTGAGGGTGGAAGAAAGAAAGGAAGGCAGAGAAAATCCCGGCTTGACAACATCAAGAGCTGGCCGGGGCAGAGTTTCTCCACACTCGCCTGAGGAGTTGAAGACAGAGATTCATGGCGTGCTTTTGTGCTGATGTCTCCACAGTGACACCCTATGACCCTAAAGGGTTATAGGCTTTATTTATTTTATTTATGTGTGTAACTATCAGTCTGTGTATCTATGTATAACTCTCTCTCTCTATATATATATATATATATATCCATCTGTTGATCTAGTTATCTGGATGTCTTTCCACCTATATGTATATGTCTATCTGACTGCATATTATTATGTTTGTCTAGCTATCTGACTGCATTTTATTATGTTTGTCTAGCTATCTGACTGCATATTATTGTGTTTGTCTATCTGACTGCATATTATTATGTTTGTCTATCTGACTGCATATTATTATGTTTGTCTATCTGACTGCATATTATTATGTTTGTCTAGCTATCTGACTGCATATTGTTGTGTTTGTCTAGCTATGTATCAAACTATTTATCAATGAATCTATTTATTTCGTTATCTATCCATCTGCTATGCATGCATCTAACTTTTTAAAAATGTATGTATATATGTGCCTCTTTACTATATAATATATAGAATTCTAAATGTATGTCATTCCTTATGTCTATATGTATATCTCTGTCTTTTTTCTCTCTCTCTTATATATATATATATATATATATATATATATATATATATATATATATCATGTGTGCCTTATCTGTATGCCTGTCTCTCTGTTCTTTAATCTGTTCTAATGCGTATACAGAGATGTCCCGAACTAGTTTTCTCTAGCACTAACAGCTCTACAGAAACCTAACGTGTGATGGTCTAATTTCTTCTATTAGAAATACTGACATCTGAAGTCTGGGAACATAGGGGCAGACTTGATTCTGTCTTCGTGAACAATGTCAGAGATGTGAACAATGGGGTTTCCCATCAATTGGTGAAGAAGAATGAGAAAGAAAGAAAATATAATCTGGAGATAAATTGTTGAGGAAGAAATGAGAAAGAAAATAAAATATAATCTGGACATAAATTGTTGAGGAAGAAATGAGAAAGAAAAGAACATATAATCTGGAGATAAATTGTTGAGGAAGAAATGAGAAAATATATGAGATCTTGCAATAATCTGTTAGTTGAAGGAGAAAGGACATTTAGTTGTCAATATTGGTGGGATGGGGTGGGGGAAGGGAGGGGTGTTTAATTGTGACGTACGAGTATCGATATATTTAAATATTGATCCAAACGGGTGTATGAACGTTGACGAAATACAACATTGATAAAAGTTTATGGTGCCAATGAAAAGTCTGTCAGAATGTAACATTATTATATTATAGAAAAGTCTGTTAGACTGTAACTTTATAATGCTATAGAAAGGCCTGATAGAACGTAACATTATGATATTTAATAAATATCTGTAGGAACGTAACTTTATAATAGAATAGAAATGCTCGTAGGAACGTAACTTTATAATAGAATAGAAATGTCTGTTAGAACGTAACTTTACGATATTATAGAAAGGTCTGTTAGAATGTAACACTATAATAGAATAGAAATGTCTGTAGGAACGTAACTTTATAATAGAATAGAAATGTCTGTAGGAACGTAACTTTATAATACAATAGAAATGTCTGTTAGAACGTAACTTTACGATATTATAGAAAGGTCTGTTAGAATGTAACACTATAATACTGTATAATAGAAAAGTCCATCAGAACGCAATACTATAATATAATAGAAAAGTCCATCAGAACGTAATACTATAATAGAATAGAAAAGTCCATCAGAACGTAATACTATAATAGAATAGAAAAGTCCATCAGAACGTAATACTATAATAGAATAGAAAAGTCCATCAGAACGTAATACTATAATAGAATAGAAAAGTCCATCAGAACGTAATACTATAATAGAATAGAAAAGTCTGTCAGAACGCAATACTATAATAGAATAGAAAAGTCCATCAGAACGTAATACTATAATAGAATAGAAAAGTCCATCAGAACGCAATACTATAATAGAATAGAAAAGTCCATCAGAACGTAATACTATAATAGAATAGAAAAGTCCATCAGAACGTAATACTATAATAGAATAGAAAAGTCTGTCAGAACGCAATACTATAATAGAATAGAAAAGTCCATCAGAACGTAATACTATAATAGAATAGAAAAGTCCATCAGAACGCAATACTATAATAGAATAGAAAAGTCCATCAGAACGTAATACTATAATAGAATAGAAAAGTCCATCAGAACGTAATACTATAATAGAATAGAAAAGTCTGTCAGAACGCAATACTATAATAGAATAGAAAAGTCCATCAGAACGTAATACTATAATAGAATAGAAAAGTCTGTCAGAACGCAATACTATAATAGAATAGAAAAGTCTGTCAGAACGTAATACTATAATAGAATAGAAAAGTCCATCAGAACGTAATACTATAATAGAATAGAAAAGTCTGTCAGAACGCAATACTATAATAGAATAGAAAAGTCCATCAGAACGCAATACTATAATAGAATAGAAAAGTCTGTCAGAACGCAATACTATAATAGAATAGAAAAGTCCATCAGAACGCAATACTATAATATAATAGAAAAGTTTGTCAGAACGTAATACTATAATAGAATAGAAAAGTCCATCAGAACGTAATACTATAATAGAATAGAAAAGTCTGTCAGAACGCAATACTATAATAGAATAGAAAAGTCTGTCAGAACGTAATACTATAATAGAATAGAAAAGTCTTTCAGAACGTAATACTATAATAGAATAGAAAAGTCCATCAGAACGTAATACTATAATAGAATAGAAAAGTCTGTCAGAACGCAATACTATAATATAATAGAAAAGTCCATCAGAACGCAATACTATAATAGAATAGAAAAGTCTGTCAGAACGCAATACTATAATAGAATAGAAAAGTCTGTCAGAACGCAATACTATAATATAATAGAAAAGTCCATCAGAACGCAATACTATAATAGAATAGAAAAGTCCATCAGAACGTAATACTATAATAGAATAGAAAAGTCCATCAGAACGCAATACTATAATAGAATAGAAAAGTCCATCAGAACGCAATACTATAATAGAATAGAAAAGTCCATCAGAACGTAATACTATAATAGAATAGAAAAGTCCATCAGAACGCAATACTATAATAGAATAGAAAAGTCCATCAGAACGCAATACTATAATAGAATAGAAAAGTCCATCAGAACGTAATACTATAATAGAATAGAAAAGTCCATCAGAACGCAATACTATAATAGAATAGAAAAGTCCATCAGAACGCAATACTATAATAGAATAGAAAAGTCCATCAGAACGTAATACTATAATAGAATAGAAAAGTCTGTCAGAACGTAATACTATAATAGAATAGAAAAGTCTGTCAGAACGTAATACTATAATAGAATAGAAAAGTCTGTCAGAACGTAATACTATAATAGAATAGAAAAGTCCATCAGAACGCAATACTATAATAGAATAGAAAAGTCCATCAGAACGCAATACTATAATATAATAGAAAAGTTTGTCAGAACACAATACTATAATAGAATAGAAAAGTCCATCAGAACGCAATACTATAATAGAATAGAAAAGTCCATCAGAACGCAATACTATAATAGAATAGAAAAGTCCGTCAGAACGTAATACTATAATAGAATAGAAAAGTCTGTCAGAACGTAATACTATAATAGAATAGAAAAGTCTGTCAGAACGCAATACTATAATAGAATAGAAAAGTCTGTCAGAACGCAATACTATAATAGAATAGAAAAGTCTGTCAGAACGTAATACTATAATAGAATAGAAAAGTCTGTCAGAACGCAATACTATAATAGAATAGAAAAGTCTGTCAGAACGTAATACTATAATATAATAGAAAAGTCTGTCAGAACGTAACATTATGGAAAAGTAGAAAAATATATTGAAGAGTACAGTTAACCTTGAACCTTAGGTATGACATTTGATCTGACCTGACACTATTATATCATCAATAAAAACAGTCAACTAAGCGCATGACCAGAGATCGCTAAAGTAAAAGAAGAGGAAATACCTCACAAAGACCGTCTTGAATTCTGAGAGTGTACTTATGTACAAAGACGCTTACTTCCTTGTGATATAAAGTAAGTGACGTTTCTGCCAAAATATTGTGAGGGGAAAACGTACTTAAGATACACACACAAACAGTCACACGCACACACAGACACACACACAGACACACACACACACATACATAGAGACACACACAACAAATACGAAGATTCTAAGCTTAATTGCATATCCTTTACAAGACTTTGCGAATCAACCCCAGCATTTTTAACTTTCTTTGTGATTTTTCTAGGCATTATTATATTCAGTAGTTTGCCATTGCTTTCTAAACGGGTGGTGTCATCGTCCTTTTGTAAAAAAAAAAACCACGCGAAACAATTTGCAACGAAACTGTCCTCAGCGTGATTCGAACTCAGAACGTCGGGGTTAATAGACCGAGTCACTATCCCCTAAGCCACAGACGCTACAGTCTGGGAAAATCTAATACTAACTAATGAATTTCCGACATCTGTTGCACTATGGAATTGAGTGTGAACCCACCACAACTACGCCTTGCATGATGTATGTCCTTTGGCACTTCAGTAAACGTCAAGTCCATACATAATAAACTGTCAAATGGAGTATAATTCTTCTCAACGCTGATCTTACATCAAATGATTGCACACAGATAACAGGTTAACACATCTGACTATCACCAACTTAGACTGCAATATATGGTTAAACGGATAGTACTATAATAAAAGTAGCCTTTAAAGCCTTATAGTGGGCTTTAATACCTCACAGTGGGCTTTAATCCCCTATGTTAGATTGTAATCTTCTGTAGCCGACTGTAATTTCCTTCTATCAGATTGTAATCCCATATGATAGACTGTAATTTCCCAATTGTCGACTATAATCCCATACAATAGAATGTAATCCTCTATAGCAGATTATAATCCCATACAGTAGAATGTAATCCTCTATAGCAGACTATAATCCATATAGTAACATGTAATACCTATAGTAGAATGTAATCCCCTATAATATACTGCAATCTCCTACAGTTGGCTGTAATTCATTACCGTACACTTGAATGCCTTATGTTATAATGTATGTCCATACAATGTTCGTTAATTCCATACGGTAGGCTTAAATCATAAACAGTAAACTTTAATCACATATAAGAACAAAGCCAACAGATCAATTACAAATTCTTCTAATATTCCAAAAAGCTGACGTTAACAGAATGGTATCAAACAATGTTGTAGATTCAAGAACATAAATCTTCCAAGATAATCGTTGTGACATGACTTATCATGTACACTGTTATCACTACATTTCTCAATAAATATCGCAATGGTTACTTCTATCATGTTTTTTCTTCGAATGCTCTATATCCACCACTTGTTAACCACTTTGTGTAATTTTTATGTGATCTGAGCCTCAGAGCGGTTGTACAAGGTGCCAGTTATGCGCCTACAAGTAGGCCAGCACATTCTATTTCTGCTATGCTTTTTATTTACTAGGTAGCTTCCTGGGTCCTTCATCAGTCGCCTTTACAACATGCATTGTAGGTCCCAGTGACACTATTCTTTGCTTCTGTTGAGGGCCCGGCACCACTCGGCGCCATGCTATTCAAATTTTTGTTTGGATTATTTCTATCAAATAAGTTTTCGAGTTGAGTCCTTCTACTATATGTATTCCAATTTTCTTGTTGTCTGTATCAGACAATTTATTGAAGTTGTAATGTTACACAAGAATATATTTTCAAAGAGAAGATATTTGGTAACAGTAAAATTGCATAAATTGAAGGGGGAAAACTCTGCTTGTCCACGATTTAACTAAACACAAGGAGACATACTACCTGGCATACTAGAAGCAAACTAAGTGCACTTAAAACTGGCTGTCGATGTCAATTTTATTTAACATCTTTTACTAGGAAGCCTAGGTAATTAGTTGTGTCCGGCATCCTGACATGTGACACCAACAAACTACTACATCTCAACAAGAAATCTTACTATTATTACCTTGTAGCACATCAACATTTTTGGCCAATTTTCTTAACATTCTCGACGTTTTTCTTTTCTTTATTTAATTTTTTCTTCAACAAACCAATCTTGACACTTTTTCTATTTTCCTTTTTTGTTCAGCAACGTGAGATAGTCATTTAGACAAACTGAGTTTGAGTCAAATCAAATTTACCTACTACGACCAATTAACTCCTTCGTACTTCTGAACCAATATACTGGTTCACAGTATTTTGTTAAGATAACGTGAAGTCAAAACACTGGCTAATTGAGTATACGTTGTTATACAGGGTGTTCAACTTAAAAGCAGCCTATGAATGGAACTAATCTGGCATATATGTATGGAAATGAGAAGGTTCAGTTATGACGTAGTATAGGCCAAGGTTGTGTGATGGTGTGTAATTGTAGTGCGGGAAAGGGCGATGAACAAATGTGACGTAGGACGAGCTAGTCAGAACCGGTTTAAATAGTACATAAACACAACGCGATAGGTTATCTGGCAACTTTCGATTTGTCAATGGGGCTGCAATTATCTTGAACACCCTGTATAATTGCGTCTAAATAGTAAAATAATTACGGCGTGAAAGTTCGCGTTGCTTTGATGGTTTAGTGATACAGGCTTGCCATAATCACAGAGGGATCTCCCTCCTGTCAATTACTGGCAAAATACTGGCCAGAGTCCTCCTCAATCGATTAATCGATCACCTGGAACAGGACTTACTCCCTGAGACCCAATGTGGCTTCAGAGCAGGTCGTGGAACAGCAGACATGATATTTGCTGCTCGCCAATTACAGGAAAAATGCCAAGAGCAGCACCATAACCTTTACATGGTCTTTGTCGATCTGACGAAGGCTTTCGACACGGTCAACAGAGAGGCTCTATGGAAGGTCATGGAAAAATTTGAATGCCCAGTGAACTTCATCAAGATCGTCCAACAGTTTCACGAGGGCATGATGGCACGTGTACTTGACGAAGAGGGGCTGTCGGAAGCCTTCCATGTCACCAACGGCGTCAAACAGGGCTGTGTACTGGCCCCAACACTCTTCAGCATGAAGTTTGCTGCCATGCTCACGGATGTCTTTTGGGAAGGCGACGAACATGGGGTAAAGATTAGATACAGGACAAACTGTAATCTATTCAATCTTCGGAGGTTAAAATCCTCCACCAAGGTAAAATAATCAACTATCTCAAACCTGTTGTTTGCTGATGACTGCGCCCTCGCTACCAACTCTGTGGAAGAAATGCAGACTTACATGGACAAGTTCTCAATGGCCAGTGATAAGTTTGGCCTCACCATTAACACCAAAAACAGAGGTCATGTTCCAGCCCGCCCCTAGAGAACAGTATTACGATCCAGTCATCAACATTAAACACCAGCGTCTCCAGTCAACGGACAACTTTGCTTATCTTGGCAGCCTCCTATCCAGATCGGCAAACATAGATTCTGAGGTCAACAATAGGATATCCAAAGCCAGTGTTGCGTTCGGAAGGTTACGTGTCACTGTGTGGGAACGGAAGGGATAAGCATAGTCACAAAGCTGAAAATTTACCAGGCCATAGTGCTAACCACGCTGCTGTACGCAAGCGAGACATGGACAGTGTATAGCAGACACGCAAGAAAATTAAACCATTTCCACACAAGCTGTCTACGCAGAATACTAAAAATAAACTGGCAGGACAAAATTCCAGACAGCGAAGTCCTCACAAGAGCAAAGATCCCAAGCGTCAACACCCTGTTGCAGAAGGCCCAATTGAGATGGGTCGGTCCCGTTGCTCGAATGCCTGATAAACGCATCCCAAAACAGTTGATGTATGGCGAGCTTGAAGGGGCAGACGTTTAGCTGGTGTACAGAAAAACGCTTTAAAGACACTATTAAAGTGTCTCTGAAATGCTTCGATATAGACAATAAGTGCTGGGAATCCCTTGCGCAAGATCGCCAAATGTGGCGCTGTAACAACAAAAGAGGAACCCGAATAGCTGAGAATCATCGTATTGTTGAGTCACAGAAAACGAGCAGCGCGAAAAGACAGAGCACACAACACGCACATGTCTAACCTTGATCATGTATGCCCCACCTGTGGTCGGGATTCTGTTCTAGGATTGGACTCTACAGTCACCTCCGCACACACCAGAGAGGTGCAACAGCACACGTCTGAGATTGTTGTCATCATCGCTTGCGATGGACGGCTATTAGTGATACAGGCATTGAAAATAAAAAGTGCAAAAATAATTCTTTTTTTTTTTTACATAACATAAAAACACGAAAATCTTTGTGGCTTGGAGGTACTGTGCTCGCATCACTCTCTCCAAAAGTACCCGTTTAATTTCTCACATGGAGCTATGGAGATATTTCCCAATGATCTCTGATTTCAATGTACATTAAGCGGAGTCTCTAGTCATATCGGTAACAGGCGATAAAACGGAGGATCTGTGTCCAGTTTGAGAATGTTAAAGAGCCCTTATCAGTTTAGAAGTCGATAAAGTATCCTAAGTTTAGAAGTCGATAAAGTAGTAAGTTTAGAAGTCGATAAAGTGTCCTAAGTTTAGAAGTCGATAAAGTAGTAAGTTTAGAAGTCGATAAAGTGTCCTAAGTTTAGAAGTCGATAAAGTGTCTTAAGTTTAGAAGTCGATAAAGTGTCTTAAGTTTAGAAGTCGATAAAGTGTCCTAAGTTTAGAAGTCGATAAAGTGTCCTAAGTTTAGAAGTCGATAAAGTGTCCTAAGTTTAGAAGTCGATAAAGTGTCTTAAGTTTAGAAGTCGATAAAGTGTCTTAAGTTTAGAAGTCGATAAAGTGTCCTAAGTTTAGAAGTCGATAAAGTGTCCTAAGTTTAGAAGTCGATAAAGTGTCCTAAGTTTAGATGTCGATAAAGTGTCCTAAGTTTAGAAGTCGATAAAGTGTCCTAAGTTTAGAAGTCGATAAAGTGTCCTAAGTTTAGAAGTCGATAAAGTAGTAAGTTTAGAAGTCGATAAAGTGTCCTAAGTTTAGAAGTCGATAAAGTAGTAAGTTTAGAAGTCGATAAAGTGTCCTAAGTTTAGAAGTCGATAAAATTTCCCAAGTTTAGAAGTCGATAAAGTGTCCTCAGTTTAGAAGTCGATAAAGTTTCCTCAGTTTAGAAGTCGATAAAGTGTCCTAAGAAATAAAAGTTCGTGGTTCAAATCCGGTGTTTGATAATTTTGTATTTTTTTCCGGAAGTTTCTCATACTTGTTCAGTGTCTATTTGTTTATCTTATTCATTGGCTTCGGTGCTTCCACTGAGGTTCTTACAACGCCGTATACTATTCTTATAATAATAGTCTGTAACAGTCACTGTGCGGATACACTTAATTAAACAAAATAATAACTACTAAATAAACAATCCTCAAAACTACAACGGCAACAATCGCTAGTGTTAGCTAGTTACTGCAACGTCGATGAGATCGCGGAAAGATATCAGAACAACATGACTGCTCCTCATAGCGCAATATTGGTGGTCTAATAACAATTAACTCCCCAAAAATCAAATTGTCTATCCCATGGTAATCAAACGTGGCGGTTGGATCCAGTTTGATCAATTTTTGATGTTTTGTCAAAATGTCCTGAGTTTCAGGACGCAAAAATGTCTGTGTGTCATTGTATAAAATTGGTAAAATTGATCATCATAATAAAAGTAGTTTAATTGATATAATTTGTGTAAAAATTGATCATCATAATAAAAAGTTAATTTAAATTGATATATAATTTTTGATAAGTAAAATTGTCATCATAATAAAAGTAGTTTAATTGATATAATTTGTGTGAAAATTGATCATCATAATAAAAGTAGTTTAATTGATATAATTTGTGTGAAAATTATAAACGGATGTAAACTTTCTATTAAAAGTCAATAACTCCTTAATTACTAAAAACATGATGAAATTTAATTGTTTACACCAAAGTACAGATTCACACTTCAACCTAAATAAGTTGGCAATTCTGTTTCCGACATTCTCAGACAGTGCACGAAGAGAATGGTTCGGCCATTCAGTACATTACTTCAACCAAGTGTTTGTGGTTATGGGTATAATAGTCTGAGTTTTCATTAATTTTTTTTAAATGTCGTGTACTTCAGTAATAACTTTCACCAAGATTTACCACCCATTCAAATAAATCAAAGTAGGAAGACAACGTAGAGTGCACATGTAGAATTCAATATTTTCAATATGGCATGGTGGGACAACAAGCATCAATAGCCGCATCAACAAAAAGAAGCATAAAGATTGCAACTTTACCATCATTTTTCAATAAAATGATGTTTTTCCCAGCAACATTAAGCGTACAAAATAGAAATAAAAATGCCATTAAAAACCTTTTACATATAGCACCAAAAATAAATAAGAATAATGTCTCGTTCCTATGGCCAATTTTTTTTTTACCAATTTTGTATCGCTAATGGGTGTCTCCCTTTTTTTTATTTATCTGATCCTTCTGTCTATACCACTTACATTAACATTTGAGAGAAAATATTAACATTCCTCATCGCTGTAGCTTGTAAAATTGTTGAAGAGGTCAATGAATACTCAACTCAGATAGTCATTTGTTAACTACATATGTTAACTACATTTGTTAACTATATCTGTTAAGAACTCGTACAAAGATTTAGTTCCAGACAAAGTCAGGGCCGTGCGGTGCTATGATACAGAGATGCGGCCGCATCAGGCGGTAGCGTAAGGGGGGCAGCATAAGCAGCAAAATCATAATTACAATTGAAGGTTATGTTAAGGAAAAAAACATTTAAGTGGCGACATTTTGAAAACTTGCATCATGCTGAGAAAATATACCGCATGGTCCTGGACAAAACTATTGCTATTTAAAATCAATCATATTAGCAATTTATGTAATGTTCATGTTGAAACAATCTAGAGATTGACGGAGTTTTGGAATTACGTGATGTACAAGTAGAGTTGGATGCTTGCGGGGCAGAGAGATGAGTTTAATCAGCTAGCCACATGAACCATATACATACACTTCGACATCTGTTTGGAGAGACTGAGCACATATGGGTCTGTTTGGAGTAATGCAACGTTAGTTCACAAATAACCAATAACCAGCAATGATCACGTACTCATGTATATGGCACAATTTTGTGTTCGTTTTTTCTTGGAATTTATGTAATAATAAAACATGGAAATTGGGGACATCCGAGAGACTGGCTTTCTATCAGTATAGTATTCTGCAAATGGAAAAGTTTGATTAAAGAACTTTGCACTCTCTGGAAAGCTTCATAAAATGCCAAGTGTGCGTTATTGTCAATCTTCCTAAAGTGCTGATAGTTTTTTTGCAATTGTAATCTCAAAGGATAAAAAACTTCACATATTGTGAATCATGCTTCTTTTAATGATACAGTATATTTTCTATAATAAAGTATATTTTCTATAATAAAGTATATTTTCTATAATTTAGTATATGTGTGTCCGCATGGGTCTATATAGTAATACAGAGGGTGTACAGTAATACAGTAGTCACTGCAAGTTGTGTTAGT
Source organism: Arion vulgaris (assembly GCA_020796225.1). Taxonomy (NCBI): domain Eukaryota; kingdom Metazoa; phylum Mollusca; class Gastropoda; order Stylommatophora; family Arionidae; genus Arion; species Arion vulgaris. Next base: position 48,906,936 of record CM036761.1, read on the forward strand.
AATACAGTAGTCACTGCAAGTTGTGTTAGTAATACAGTAGTCACTGCAAGTTTTGTTAGTAATACAGTAATCACTGCGTGAATTTTCCCGACCGCGACGTCTCTCAGGTCGACCCAGCCTCAACTGGGTACCAGACATGCTCTGGGAAAGTAAAGGCGGCCGGCGTGATGCTGACCACATCACCATCATGTCCAACGGTCAATGAAAAATACAGGCCTAACACTGTATTGACCTATATACCACGAGGTATGAAAGGGTTCCTTTACTTTTTTTACAGTAATAACTGCAAGTTTTGTTAGTAATACAGTAGTCACTGCAAGTTTTGTTAGTAATACAGTAGTCACTGCAAGTTTTGTTCTTTCAGACATAAAATATTTACCATAAATAAGTTATCAACATCATTATTCTTCTTCTTCTTTTGTCGTCACACTGCTACCGGGTTGTTGTCCAGTGTCGTGGTTTTCTGTTTTTGTCTTGCGCTGTTCTGGTGGCTTGTGTGGTTGTTATTTTTGCTCTTTCACAGGATTCTGCTACGCCATCTAACCATCTTTTCCGTGATCTTCCTCTTGCCTTCTTTCCCGATGTTCTGTTGTAGAAGACTGTATACTGTGGAGTTTGGATGCATTCTTATTAAGTGGCCAAACCAGTTCATTCTTTGTTTCTCAATGTAATTCAAACATCACCATTAAGACAGCTATATGGACCAGGTCAGGAAACAAGATGTCCATCGGTTGATCACTTAGAAATATAAAGCATACATGCAGCCTATCATAAACTAAGAATCCCATCGACTTATTATTGAGAACTCTGAACCATTCCTGAACCGAGAAAGAAACCAGAAATGGCATCATTACTGGAGCATATAGATCACACGCAGAACTGCTTTCAATCGCTATCAAGACACATCTGCAGTGGTATAGACATGGAACAAATATGTGAGCCTTTCTAAACCTATTATTGAATTCCCCGTAGACGGGACAACAGCAATTTACAAGGAATAAAATGTAAGTGCATTGACAATACAGAAGTGTGGACTGGAACCTCAACGCAAACACAACACTATAGACACATCTCAGTGTGGAGAACATAAACGAGTGAACATATATTAGAATAGCCAATATCAACGAGTGGGCCGATCTCATAACAGACACTATAAACGAGTGGACAGATCTCATAACAGACAATATAAACGAGTGGACCGATCTCATAACAGACACTATAAACGAGGGGACAGATCTCATAACAGACACTATAAACGAGTGTACCGATCTCATAACAGACAATATAAACGAGTGGACCGATCTCATAACAGACAATATAAACGAGTGCACAGATCTCAGAACAGACAACATAAACGAGTGTACCGATCTCAGAATAGACAATTTAATAGAATGAACAGACTACATTGTAAATAACATTCAGATGAAACTCATAAAGCCTCGACATGTAAAAATATGACATGGAGAACAATAACATCATCATCATCATCCCCAATGTACGCTTAACATGTGTGCTAATGAAAGATGAAGACGTTGCAGAAGTAAAAGATCTTCTTCTTCTTCGAACGCTCCATATCGACCACTTGTTAACCAGCCATTGTGATTTGTATGTGTTTCAAGCATAAGAGCGATTGTACATTGTGCCAGTTACGCGCCTACAAGTAGACCAGGATATCCGCTTTCTGCGATGATTTTTATTTACTAAGGTAGCTTCCCTAGGCTCCTACCTCAGCCACCTCTTACGACATGCCTTATAGGTCGCAGTGTTACTATTCTTTGCTCCCTTGCGAGCCTCGGCAACACACAAGCAAGAAGTAGAAGATCTCTCTGTATTTATTAGATAAGTAAACACGGTTCTCTATGCCTCTCCAGTGCTTCATCTGGCCACGCTTACTTTGAATAAACGTGAATATCGATGGCCTCAGTGAATAAGTTAATCTTTGAGGTTAAACCACGTTTTAAAATAAATCCAAACTTAAATAGCAAGACATTTCGTGATATTCGGTATTCAGGGCTGGATGCACGACGGTTAAAGTGTATGAGTTTGAATACTGCTCATTTAATTCATGCTATCACCAGACAAGTTAGTGTCTAACAATAGCTATCTGATTTCCCGTTTAGAAGTGTATTCATTGATTTCATGCACCATAAAGCACGACATGCAATAAAGATGGGGCTGTTACACATATTACAGAGCGTTGGTCAGACTTTCGTAATTATTGCTCTTTTACCGCACGCCATTAGAATAGAGAGACATTGTGTGTAGGTGTGTGAGAGAATGAATGAGAGAATGAGTGAGAGAAAGAGTGTGAGAGGAAGAGTGAGAGAGAGACAGTTATGAGAAATATAAACACATTTCAAAAACTGAGACGTACCAGTGGAACCTCGAAAGAGCTATCAGAACTGCAAGTCGTTAGTTATCAGTTATACGAGGACTATCATCACAGCACTCCGGACCCGTCAATAGGGGGTCCGATCTCCGCCTCATCAAATCCAGCCACATCCAGAGACCCAACACGTCAGTTCGATGTTGATTAATCAATCTCTTTGCATATTTGATATGTCGTTCCCTTCGGGATGCACCAATATCGACCCCCATCTCTCAATCTGGTCAGCGAGCGGGATTCATAACCCGGAAACTCCTCTGTTCGGAAAGACAATGCGTTAAGAATGTCATGTCGGTCCATTGCAGTTTCCTCTGATATTGAAGCCATGCCAGCCAATCTATCAGCTTGTTCATTACCACTGACACCTGCGTGTTCAGGGACAAACACGAAGGTAATGTCTTTGATCCCTGTCTGTACCAAACCGTTAGTAAGCTAGGTAAACAGAATTGACATCAGCGCATTCCGGTCAGGCTCAGATGGACTCAATCTCTTTGAACAAATGACGAAGAATCTTGATAGTTTCTGTAGTGTTCTGGTTAAACACATACACACACACACACACACATCTCATCCTTCCTTGTATCTGTTCCTACCATCTAATCTCCCATTGATGTCAAATTTCTTCAGTCTTAGAATCATTCTCTAACCCAGTGTTTCCCAACCTTTTTTGTGCCATGCCCCACCAAAGCCTTTCAAAACTTCGTATGCCCCCAACCCTTCCTATGTAACATATACAAAAATTTGATTTTCCAAAAATTGAATTGTTCACTGAAGAAACTTAAATGATAGGTTTTAGGGTGAAATCACTAGGAAATTGTTGAGGAAAAAGAATAAGTAAATTTTCAAAAGATATAATGGAGAACTGAAATTCAAGTACGATATCATTTTAACGATATATTTTTCTATATTAGTTTAATTATTAGTAACTATTTATTACTTACACTTAGTGAGATCCTTGCGATTGATAGATGCTGCAAAGAGATTTTATGTTAGGTTCCAATTTAGTTAGCTTCAGTCTCAAGTCTCCCATTGTGTTATATTCAACCAATTTCTTTTTTTTTAGCAGCAAATCAGTTATGGCACTAAAACCACATTCAGTTAAATATGAAGATAGAAATGGTAATAAGTTTTCTTGCACATTTGGTTGAATTTGGATATTTGATTTCTGTTTCCTCATAAAGCCATGCCGTCGCTCCTTTTATATTAAATGAAGTTTTAACTGACTCATCATTTGCATATCTGCGAGTTCTTCTTGATACTGCATATTTGAAATAGACAAATCCATAAACATTGACTGCAATCAATTTGTTTCAAATCAGAAAATCTTTCCTTTAAATCAGCCGATATAATTTTCAGATGACATACATTAACAAGTATCAGTATAGCGGTATCAGTCACTTCATATTTCTGGAGCCAGTGAAACACTTCAAAATGTTAGTTGCAAATATATTTCTGTTATAATTCAATAAAGGTAATAAAACCAAATATCTTAGCTTTTCCATCAACAAGAGTTTTATTCTTCCTTGAAGGTGGTTATTTAATATTTCATTTACTGGGGCAGTTGTTGTCTCTGACTCTCAGTCGATGCTTCACAAGATCCAGAAGGGCAGGTTTCGGTATGAGTGGATGTCGTCTATAGAAGTTTCTAACCTCCAGTGGCTTACGTGGATATACTGTCCTGGGCATGCGGGTGTTTACGGTAATGAGAGAGCGGACAGGCTTGCATCAACAGCATCGATTGTTGGGGAGTTGAAGATGGATAAGGGGATATTCTTTGGTCTCTTCGCGACTCTATTGGATGAGGACACTAAAATCGATGTTGAATCGATCAAGCGATTTAAGCAGTTTGGAGTTACCCGTTGTTCAAGTCGAACTGGATGCCTGAGAGGCAGAGTGAGAGGTGTGTTTAATCAGCAAGCCACAGGAACCATCAGTATGCATACTCTTCGATATATGTTGGGGAGACTGAGCACCTATGGGTCTGCCCGGAGTGCAATGACGTCAGTTTAGTAACCAATAACCAATAACCAATATTTAATATATTTTGTTTTTCAAAGATATCGGTTAGGTAACTCACAAATGCTTTACTATCGACCGTTACCATATACTTTATTTCAGGTTTGTCGCTTAAAAATCACTAAGAGTATCAAATAGTTCCATAAATCTTGTCACGCAGTTCACTTTCGAGAGCCATCTTACTTCAGTGTGAAGTAAAAGTCTCACATGGTTTGCTTTTTGTTCTAACAAAATAGCTTGAAGAGACGCTCACATTTGGCATTAGCTTTAATAGCATTGATACATTTTATAACATAATTTAGTACTTCATTTAGAACAGGCGAAATATTTTTAGCTACCAAATTTTCCCTGTGAATAACACAATGCACAAAAAGCGTTTCTGGATTCTCATCTTTCAGCAATTTTAAGCAGCCATTTTCCTTACCTATCATATTATTAGTACCATCTGCGGCACAAGATGTTATATTTTTCATTGGTATATTTATGACATATAAGTAATTTTTTAGCTTATTATATACACCTTTGGAGGTATGGGTTCTTTCTAATGATTTACAGAACAATATTTCTTCAGCAAAATCCCCATGTTCAATATATCTTACGTAAGTTATCAATACTACTTATCAATACTGTCTCATAAAGTTGATTCATCCATTTGCACTAAGAATTTTCTTGTTTTCAGCTTTTAAACAAGTTGTATTTCAATATCTTCACTCATTTCGTTTATTTTTTTTTGCTAACAGTATTGTTACTGAGTGGCATAGCTTTCACCTCTTGGTCATCTTTTTCCAGAACCGTTTTAAGAAATGATGATATTGATGGTTTGATTACATTTTCTCCTATAGTATGATTTTTTCCACATTTAGCAATGAGTAAGGAAATTTGATAACTGGCCTCAAGAGTACGATTGACAGTTGCAGTATGAGCAGTAAACAGGGACTGTAATGTTGCTCTTTTTTAAAATTTGTCTTTAAAGTTTGAAAGTAATTCAAATCTGACATAATATGAGCACTATGTTTCGCCTTCAAATGCTCTTCACGACGACCTCGTTTCATTGATTCGTTGGTCAAGCATTGTTGGCGTAAAAGACAATAATGTGGAATACATTAATATAATAATATTTCAAATCAGGTGATATACGTTTGAGCAAATTCGATTATTATAGCATGACTATTTGAAGAAAAAAAAATCATTAACAATATTTATACTCACATTTATGTGGTCAAATCTGCTCTTCTGAAAAAGTATGCGGTGTTCTCTTCTAATTAGCTCTGATAAATTCTAACCTCCAATAGTTATATCTTCTACGTGAAGCTCTTCGGTTCTCTTCTGCTTTTTTCGTATACACTGGCCTAACAGTCCTGTACTTTAGCTGTTCTGTGTATAGTTCTCTATTTTTATTCTAGCTACCTCATAGCTGTTCTGTATTTGGCTCTCTATCTGCACTATTATTCCCTCTTCTTAAAGTCGATCGTGTATACATATATGGGTGAATATTCTATTACTTTACTATTCCAAAACTTTGTTCTCAGGACTGCGATTTCCCACATCTGCTACTCCCTTGGAAAAGACTCATTTTACTTCGACTATCGTTATTCTTCTGTCATTGTCTACAAATGTATGTCCCAACCACGCCTTCTCAATCTGTCGCTAAACATGGAAAAAAGATCTCATGATGTTCTACTGTAATCCATATATAAATGCTTCTTCGTTAACTATACAACTACAAAATAGTACTCTAAGGACACCTGTATAATCCAGCTGCACAGTGAGTATCCATTACTCTGGTAATCAGACTAATGGTCCATAACTTGTATTTGAGTCAAACCACCTTGATGTTTCTTGGTTTCTTTTCCCATCGTACCTAACATTCCAAACCAGATCAAACTTCAGACCTGCATTCTATGGCGGAAATATGATATGCGTGGCTCTGTCCAATACTATTACATACTCAAGATTGCACTATATAAACTCATTTTGGCCTTCATGACAAGGTTGGCAAATGACGGACACATTACAGGTTTTTTTTTAATATGACTCGATTTTAACACAATAACACATCCTTTCCCGCTTTCAAAGCTTTGTTAAAAGGAGGTAAAAATGTACCTAGATATAAATACTTTCCACTTATTTAAGATTTTTTAAACTTCAGTAAAGTGATTGTGAAGCAACCTTCGTTTTTGTCAACAGACATGAAAAAGCCAATATATCGGTTTTGCAACATCATGAACATTAGTTAAATTCCGAACGAGTCCATTGCCCCCTAAACGATGAAAATGCCCCCTGTGGGGCTACGCCTCACGTTGGGAAACAGGGCTCTAACCTGTCTTTGTGGTCTCATGCTATATCTGATGCCGTTGCTGTTTAGTTTGTGTTTGTTCTTATAAACCAAATTAACCACTCTTTATGATCTGTGTGATTTGACAAACAAAAACAGCACTTTAAAGTACCATATCTGAAGTTATTTTGTACCATGTTATCAAATATGATTTGTCATAGGGAGACCATCAGAACTGACACCGGGGTCAAAGGCTCATGGCGGTAGCATGTGCCAGGGTTAGCGAAGGGACGCGCTAACCAAGACCCTGTTCCCTACATCCACGTGGTGATCCGGGAAACAGACTTTGGTTCCGGTGTGGCTAATGGGGGCAGGGATCAGGGAGAACTAATGGTAGTGGTAACAGTGCAAGTGCGAAAAAAGAAATGCAAGTCCACACGAAAAAAATGCACAAATCTCCTGACCGACGTCCAACAAAATATTCCAGAAGTTCCCGAACAAAAACAGCAGTGAAACGTCTCTGACATAAGTCCCACTTCCCCGGAGTAAGGGCCGAACGCAAATTGTAATCTCCGGAGTAGGAGACTACATACACAAGCCCGACGTGTAAGTCAAATGTTCCGTCGCAAATTATCAGTTTCCCTGCCGATGGGAAGACTGGTAAACATGAAAGGATGAGAGGTGCATCCAGTGACGAAACGTGTGTCCACATAGGACGATACTCGAAGCCCTGAGGAGGGGGCAAACATTGTCAGCTCGGGAGGGAGGGGGAGGGAGAATAAATAAGTCAGATGCGTAACGAATAAAAGTCTACCCTCGTGTCGGTACGAGGAAAGATTGCAACTGCCTCCGCATCGGTGGCGTGGTGCAGATATATGTACTGGGCATGGTTTGCCGAGCGTAAAACAAAAAGTTGCGTTTTAGTGCATAACGAAACTACCCTCCTGGGAAAACCGTGCAAGGTACTGTTGCTATAACAATTAACATCCCCGGAAGAACTGAGGTGGGTGATGCCTAACGAAACTGCCAGCCTTGCGGCAACCGGGTAAGGTACTTTTGCAGTCACAACTAACCTCCCCGGAAGAACTGGGGCGGGTGATGGTGGCGAGCGCAAAATATTCTCAGTTGCGTTGCTAGCGCCGATTGAAGCCACCCTCTACATTATTTGTGCTTGGCCCCAGATCGGTGTCTTCCGAGGTTAACTGCAAATTGCCACGTGCCAACGCGCGTCTAGAAAAGGTTGAGAATGTTTCTACTCCGGATCAAACTCAAAACTGAACGGTAAAGTAAGGTCGACAATGTAAAGATCTGACAGGCTGTCCGGGTCCGAACATTGGCGAAGGCCGATACTTTACACGGTGTCTTATATGAGTAAGACGCCGTCCGAGAACAAGCTTATAAGCCCCGAGAAATGTTCCGCGGAACGACCTCACAGTCAGAAAGGGCATAACAGCGTAACTCACTGTCTTGGCGTAGATCACAAGGCCCAAATACACGGCAAAGCTGATCGAAAAGGCGTAGATCCGGGCCGCCTTAGTCGGCAGAAAGGATCGTACCCTAGGGAAAATTCACCCTAGTAAATCAAAAGCTGGCTGATACCTGACGGGCGAGCCTAGTCACCATGGGCGCACAATCGTCCGACGTAGATCACCCCATTCTTGTCAAAGGACCAATTATACATCACAATAAGAATGATAAAATTGGCCGTGAAGAATGATCGAGAGAAGAAGAAAAAGAACTGATTCCTTCTCAAAATCACATTCTAATATTTGTCTATGTCGTCTCATGTCATGCTTGATGTTAAATTTCCTTCACTCTCAGAATAATGAACTTCAGGGGCAGTACTAGCAGGATTGGGTGCCGTTAGTAACAAATCATTAAAAGTTCAATTTTAACGATTTTGCTCCATTTTTTTCAGATGTACTTATCAGATCATTAAGCTATGTAAAAAAGTAATTGTCATTGTAGTTTAGTATATACAAGAAGGTAAATGAGAATTTCGATATGTAACGTTATTTTAGACATGTGCAAAATACAGGTCACACATTTTACAAATTTTTGGTGAAATGATACAGTCAAATTCATTCAAAATTAAACAGCATACACACAGTTTGTGTGATTTTGGCAAGTATATGGAAAAATAAAATCTTTAATAGATTTTATTTTTGCCACCTGAAAATTATCTTTTTATTATTTTAAAATTGACTAATGTGAAAAAAACATAAAAATTAATGTAATTAAGATATAGAAATGTCCTTAGTATACGCTATAGACAGTTCTAATGTAAACAGACACGCAAAAGTACATGCTGATTGGTTAATATATGACAAATTATGATGTAAAAATTATCCTAAATTATTATTTACTAGTCTAAATAGCGAAAAAATCAAAATCATCCATGCGAAGAAGATTTAATAATGAAGAAGATTTTGAGTCATTATAACTTGAAAAATATTTAACCAATTCTAAATATTTAAAAAGATGTGTCCACAATTCGTTAACATTTAATTAGATACCAAGTATGTCGTGAAATTTAAGAATCACATTTTTTCGGTATTCCCTGCTAGCTTTGCCCCCCTTAATGATGGTTGAATCACTGTCATGACAAATATGTTCAAATAAAGATCTCACTAACTCACACAGATCACGATCAAATTCTAACCCATCATATCAGCTTTTTCTTTACCGCGAACCTCTTACGAGAAATATGAAGCCAACACGATATTTTTAAGCGTAACATAAAGTATGCTTTATTACAAACACTGGGAGAACTGGCAGGTAATATGATATGTTCCTCTCGATACTCTATACGTTATATAGGGCATAGAAGGAATTTATCCATACTTCTATATTCTGGGAAACTCGTTCAATCTCTTCAAATTGAGTCGGATATTTCTGGCCTCGCTCAGTAAAGTTCATTTCAAGGTTTCCGTGTGGATTCATTTCTTGCTTGAATTTTTTGCACTGCACTACATGCAGTACCTGCTTTGGTATTCATTGATCATTTCTTCTCAGAGAATGTCCAACACATCTCCATCTTCTCTTTCTTATAACAGTCGTTACTAGTGGCTTGTCAGACATTTATCTTGAATCTGCACTATAATACCTGCTTTGTTATTCATTGATCATTTCTTCTCAGAGAATGTCCAACACATCTCCATCTTCTATTTCTTATAACAGTCGATACTAGTAGTTGGTCAGACATTTTCTTGAATTCATCACATTTTAATGTTCATTATATACTTGATAGCGAAGATACATGATTACTTAAGGACGTGAGTTACAGTCTCTGTACAACGGTGAATTTATCCATTAGATATTCAAGTTTTAAAACTGAGCATACCACGGTGTAACGGCAACACGGACAAGTGATTGTTAACACTCAGCTTTTTTCTTCTTTTTCAAATGCTCCATAATTTACCACTTGTTAAACCACTCTTTGTGATCTGTGTGTGATCTGAGCCTAAGAGCTATATTACGTTGTGCCAGTTATGCGCCTACAAATAGGCCAGGACATCCAATTTCTGCGACGTTTTTTATTTATTAGGGTAGCTTCCCTAGGTATCTACCTCAGTCGCCACTTGCGACATGCCTTGTAGATCACCGTGTTACTATTCTTTGCTCCCCTTGCGAGCTCCGGCAACACACAGGCGACACTCAGTATAAATATACTCTTAGAAAACCAGTTACATTGATTATATTGTAACGACAGTTACTCTATTTATCTCGCATGAAAGTAAGCTTGTCTGACTTAAACTCAATATTCTTCCACTTGTCTTCAATCCTGCTTTGCCTCACATGACAGGATAAGTACAGATTTATAACACGGGATCTTGTTTGTGCTTTATAAATAGTGTTTTCCCTGTCTCCGTTATTTCTGAGGTGTACCATTTGCGTGAGGTCTACCAGGTGGCGTCTGTGGCTTAGGGATAGTGACTCAGGGTTCTATTAACCCCGACGTTCTGAGTTCGAATCACGCTGCGAACAGTTTGGTTGCAAATTGTATCGCGTGGATTTTACAAAAGGAAGATGATACCACCGTTCAGAAAGCAATGACAAACTACTGAATGTAATAATGCCTAGAAAAATCACAAACAGCGCTAAAAAAGCTGGGGTTGATTCGCGAAGTCCTGTAAAGGATATGTAAAATAACCAGTTGCGTGGATGACTTTTTGCTTTGTATCCACTGTATCGGAATAGCATTGCTCCTTGACGCACACTGTCTGTTGGTAATCTGCTTATGTATGCAAACCATTAAATGTATTGTTTCTTGATGTAGTTCAGTATTGATGTTGCAATCAATATTTTCCTGATTCTTCATTTATAAACCTGTCTCTTCATGATATTCCAGCATTCTGCTGTAGACACTTCACCTCTGTCGTTAATTAGTTTTCTTCCATCGTTTGACGTCAGTGTCCATGTTTGACACTGATAGCATAACTCAGTATTATCATCTCTTATTGTCAGTTGGTTTTTTTTTTTTTAGAGAGAAATTCCGGAGGACTGTTGGGGTGGCAAAGTTCTGCTCAGGACAAGCTATTTGATGATGATGATGATTATCAGTTTTAGAGCATGTTTGGTTTTAATTTGTTTGCAGTTTATCTAGCAATTCTTGAACATTTATTTAGCAAGTTTTGTTTCCCTTATCAAATGTCAAGCACATGTGTATGAATACATACCGGTAAATATATTTGCATATCTAAACGGTGCACATAAAAATAGTGATTGTAATGAGTGTTGTTGGAAATTGTTCAAATTAATATAGATGTCATCAGATCATCACCCGTTATCATTAAAGTAGGAATTTCATTGGAATTCCAAGACAGATTCCAGAAATCTCTGATAATATTATCGTAATGTTGATATTTACAAAATGATATTTTGTTCTAGGTCGAATATTTTATCCAAAGACATACCGCATACCTTCGATTCTAAAGATGCTATCTTTGTAAGATGCTATCGTTTGTAGATGATATCGTTTGTGAGATGATATCGTTTGTAGATGATATCGTTTGTAAGATGATATCTTTTGTAAGATGATATCTTTTGTAAGATGATATCGTTTGTAGATGTTATCGTTTGTGAGATGATATCCTTTGTGAGATGTATCGTTTGGTTTGAGATGATATCGTTTGTAGATGATATCGTTTGTAAGATGTATCTTTGTAAGATGATATCGTTTGTGAGATGATATCGTTTGTGAGATGATATCGTTTGTAAGATGCTATCTTTTGTAAGATGATATCTTTTGTAAGATGATATGTTTGTATAGATGACTATCGTTTGTAAGATGATATCGTTTGTAAGATGCTATCGTTTGTAAGATGGTTTCCCAAATCACAAAGAGTGGTTTAACTAGTGATCGATATGGAGGGTTGATGAAAAAGATGAAGAATACTTTCTTGACACTTGGAAGTGAATGAACATAGAGATTATGAAGATGAAAACTCGATCGATATCGATTATAGTCAACCTAATATGTACTGATATTGCAGGAGCAGATAGTTGTGGATATTCGTAATCTCTGACAGTATGCCCGCCTGCCCAGCGTGTTCCTAGCACGTTGGAAGACGGGTGACAAGTCCCTGTGAGTTCGGTTCAATTCCGCGGGCTGGCAGAAAAGCCACATGTTCTCCGGATTTACGATGTTCGCGGCACCGAACCGAAGGGCTACGATGTCCATGGCACCGAGCCGAAGAGCTAAAGCTCAATGCTTCTGGATCCCAAAAAAATCTCTGACAGTCGCAATAGAGTACTTGATAATTTTCAATTTTCTGGTTGGTCAGATAGTGCTATAGTCCGTTCAACAACTCATGCCCACAGTCCAATGCAAATTGTAGCAAAACCATCTATTCCATAGTAGCGAAACTTTGCACCTAAATTAGAATTATACCGACGCAAATTCTGATGAAGAAATTGCTATAGGAAACCTGGATTTTGTAATATAACTGTTTCCTTTGATGTTGGCGGCATATTTGGCGAGTCTGATACATAATTTTAGTTTTTACAGTAAATGCACCAATATGACATTTGATGTCAAGTCTCATTCAAAGGCGTAACATCCCAGCTCATACATGGGGACCAATGTTGATACTTGCAATAGAGTCATGAAACAAACAGGAAATATAGATATAGTTGTATTATTGTTTTTTTAAAATAATTTATATTACAGTTAAAGTTAGCTGCAATGTCATATGCCATCCCCCTTTCCGTCCAGGCTTGGGATTGGCAATGCGGAGCTACTTGGAGACGTTCTTTTCAAATCGCTACTTCTTCGGTACATTGTGCGTGTGTTAACATATGTTGTAGGAGTTATCACTACAATAAAATAGCTCTTTACTATGGTTCTTGTATACTGTGGTAAGCCTGTACACTAAATTCAAAATAGGCACCAACGACCTGTACCCCTGTGGCTTGGCGAGTATGACAACAGAACATATCCTACAGAAATGCCCCCAGTATGCAGACCTGAGAAGAAAGAGGTGGCCCACTTACACCAGCATCCAAGACAAACTGTATGGCGTGGCTGATAATCTGAGGCAGACGGCTGCCTGTTTAGAGAATCTGAAATCCCAATCTAGTGAGAGCGCAGAAGAAGAAGTATATCGGGGTACAGATGACTGATATGTGCCTGGTGTCAAATGCGCATAGGGACAACGCCGCACCAGAATTAGTGAACTGGCACTAATCAAGATCCTACCCCATCTCCACGTGGTGACCCTGGTAACAGACATTAGTTTCTGTCTGGCTAAGGGGATAGGGATCGAGGGAGAGCTATTCTCGCGTTGGGTAGGGATGCAGACGTATTCACATTGGATGAGATCCGCCCGCAGCAGAAACGAGCGGAATCTCAGAGTGACTATGGAATAATCATAAAGGGATAAAGGGTGCATCCAGAGAAGAGACGTGGGCCCGCGTGGAGCAAACCTTGGGCCGCGATGAGTTGATGGCCCACAGGCTGAACTCGGCGATGAGGTGGGGGTCTGAGTTGAGCCCAGTGTCCGGACAGCCTAGTAAATGTGAGCACGGTGAGAACTGATGGAAATGGTGGGGCAGGCACGAGGACAGAGCGAGCACGCATGCGCACGATGCACGGGTGGGCCCACCGGTGGGTAAACGTGCACATCGCTGATGGTGAGGGATCGTGGCAGACGTAGGGGTGAGCGGACCACCAAAAGTTTCAGAAAAACTGGAAAGCCCAGCGGAGACTTGAATCCAGTCCGAGTTTCCGCTCGTAGCGAACTACTGTTGCTTTGTAGTTAGATTGGGAACAATCAAAGCTAGCGGAGCAAACTGTACACAAAACTGGACGGAAGGAAAACAAAGTAGTCCACAAAAATACCGGCAATGATGCTCGACAGCCCGGTAGGATATGTCGTCTAAGGGTCGCTACCCTAAAAGAAAATGACAACCTGCTGTCTTGCAGGTTGGCTGGGGACAGTTAAAGGTCGACGGAGAGCGAACCCAGTAAACGCTGGTTGAAATCGGACACGTCGCGAAGGATATGCACTAGAGCTCTAAATGGTACTTAAGATTGTAACGTAAAACAAGCGTTTTTGGCAAAGGCTGTTTATATATCACAATAAGAATGATCAAAATGGCCGAAACAGTACAACCGAGATAAAGAGAGAAATATGTGCCTCTTTGCGGAAATGTGCGTATAGTATTAATGACACTTTTGCATTGTAACTTCAAACTCATTAGAAATGTTATATCAATGTCTGTTTTGAGAAGTCAACAAAATGACCCAATAGCTTCACAATAATTTCGATATACGCCTTTAACTAAAAGTTTGTGTCTCACTAATGACGTCATTTAATTACCATGTTCAAACCCGAGTCTATTTGGTGAATGAAAAATGCAAAATCGTTAAAAAAAACTATGAATTTCGTCCTGAATGTTGCTATTTTTGTCATCAATGTATTAAATGGCTGTAAATATGAGTTTGATGAAGAAGATGAAGAATACTTTTTTGACACTTGGAAGTGAACGAACATAGAGATTATGAAGATGAAAACTCGATCGATATCGATTATAGTCAACCTAATATGTACTGATATTGCAGGAGCAGATAGTTGTGGATATTCGTAATCTCTGACAGTATGCCCGCCTGCCCAGCGTGTTCCTATCACGTTGGAAGACGGGTGACAAGTCCCTGTGAGTTCGGTTCAATTCCGCGGGCTGTCAGAAAAGCCACATGTTCTCCGGATTTACGATGTTCGCGGCACCGAACCGAAGGGCTACGATGTCCATGCACCGAGCCGAAGAGCTAAAAGCTCAAGTGCTTCTGGATCCCAAAAAAATCTCTGACAGTCGCAATATATGTATTGTTGCATGTGGGCCCACATAGGGCGAAACTCGGAGCGATGAGGTGGGGGTCTGAGTTAAGCCAGTGTCCGGACGCCTTAGTAAATGTGAAGCACGAGTGGAGAACTGATGGAAATAGGTGGCAGGCACGAGGACAGAGCGATACGCATGCGCACGATGCACGGTTGGGCACACCGGATGTATAAAATTGAGTATGAGTTTTCTTCAACCATGCCAATGGACGCGTTAAATATATAGCACAAAGAAGGAAACTTCTAGATGGTATGATTGTTTGAATGGCAAAAATATTTTGTAGCGTCGGGAACATGTGTAGTTCACATGCAAGTTTTCAAATTATTTCATCAAATGGTTACAAAGATACCAATTGTTATCTGTGGGCATGACAAGTTGAACGTATTATAGTATGAATTCGTTGTACAATCTGTGTCTCTGAAACATATCACAAATAACTCACTAGCAGCTAGAAAGACTAATGAAGAGATCTTGTCGCAGACAGATTCATATCGAAATCTAATCAATCGACTAAGAAGCAGACAATCAAGGTTTTTCAGACATATAATTATAAGGGGCAGTTTATAACATTTAGTTACAACATACAAAATAGAAAAGGAAGAGAGATGAGGAGACAAAGGACAAATTCCCGACGGCTTGAAATCGTATGGCAATAGGTAGGTGTTGGATTTGATGGATTGTACCAGAGACAGACCGATGTGGAGAGACATGACCGCCTACGCCAACCGGCACGGCACATCAGTGATTGATAACTCACTGATATAAAACGCACACAAAAACGACATTTTATGGACATCAGACCAAACAATGATAACTTGATCAAGTCTGAGAAGTTAGAATAACGTCTTACGTGTTTGTATACAGTTCCGGTACAAGTCACTTTTCACAGAGAAAGTAATTTTAAGGAAATCAGAACGGTTTATCTAGTAGGTCTAGATTTCCGGTGCGAGACGATTTTTTCCAGAGAAAGTAATTTTACTGAATTCATGAAGGAGTTCTAGATTAGCCAGAATAGATTTCTAATTATCAGGTTTCTTATGTGACAGTTATAATCCATTTATCGAATGAAAGATTATTTTATCGTCAATACACGGAGCATCAATTTCAGTTAACACCGGAGCAAATCTTAGGTATTTTGTATTGTCAATAATGCGGTGGTCTGTTAAATTTTATCGCTGATTTTATTTTACACATACTAACTAACGTTTGGGAAAGGGGGAGGTCATGGTTATTTAAGTTAGTTGAGATTGTTGTACAGAACTTGCAACATAACAGTTTGGAGTGCAACAAATCGTTACAGACGACGTCTCGATTTAAATCTGATATATGTCAGAGAATATATCGGATCTTACGTTATAAATCATACCAGACTTTACGTCAAAATTTAAACTAGACTTTACGTCACAAATCAAACCAGACTTGTCGTTACAAATCAAACCAGACTTGTCGTTACAAATCAAACCAGACTTGTCGTTACAAATCAAACCAGACTTGTCGTTACAAATCAAACCAGACTTGTCGTTACAAATCATTTCTAGCCCATGTCCTTCACATACCAGACTTGACGTCCTTAGTCTACACATACAGTCCTACATCCTTAGTCCTTACACATACTAGACTGACGTACTTGACGTCCTTACTCATACCAGACGTGACGTCACAAATCATGCCAGACTTGACCTCCTTACTCATACCAGACGTGACGTCACAAATCATACCATATTTGACCTCCTTACTCATACCAAACGTGACGTCACAAATCATATCATACTTGACATCCTTACTCATACCAGACTTGACGTCACAAATCATACCAGAATTGACGTCCTTACTCATACCAGACTTGACGTCACAAATCATACCAGAGTTGACATCCTTACTCATACCAAACGTGACGTCACAAATCATATCATACTTGACATCCTTACTCATACCAGACTTGACGTCACAAATCATACCAGAATTGACGTCCTTACTCATGCATGACTTGACGTTCTTACTCATACCAGACTTGACGTCACAAATCATGCCAGAGTTGACCTCCTTACTCATACCAGACTTGACGTCAAAAATCATACCAGAATTGACCTCCTTACTCATACCAGACTTGACGTCACAAATCATACCAGAATTGACGTTCTTACTCATACCAGACTTGACGTCAAAAATCATGCCAGAGTTGACCTCCTTACTCATACCAGACTTGACGTCACAAATCATACCAGAATTGACATCCTTACTCATACCAGACTTGACGTCACAAATCATACCAGAGTTGACCTCCTTACTCATACCAGACTTGACGTCACAAATCATACCAGAATTGACCTCCTTACTCATGCCAGACTTGACGTTCTTACTCATGCCAGAATTGACGTCCTTACTCATGCCAGACTTGACGTTCTTACTCATGCCAGACTTCCATAGTCTGGTAAAGGTTTATTAATGCTTATGGTCAGTTTCTTAGCAGCTACAAAGATTGTATTCCTTTGCTTGCACAGATATAACAATTTATTTCTTGTTTGTCAAATTTATTTAGTATTACTCGATTGAAAGTTAGAGAATGAAAATGAATGACGCACACCTTACGTCAACTTGGATACCATATGTCTCGCGCACGTGGCGTGTGTCGAAATGATCAGATTAAACAGTCAGGTGGATAATTCATGACCTTTTCTATATTCAGAGTTTTAAAAGTCCAATTAAAAAGAAGCCAGGGACAATTATCCCTAAATTAAAGAAATCAGCTTGGCAACCGAGTACTGCAGTTTCTATGATATGTTGATTACGTCACTTTGACCACCATGGTCCTTATAATCTTAGTATATACAGATACAAAGGTGACACTTTGTACAAAGTTGTACTTGTACAAAGAGAAATTATAATTATTTAGGACAAGTGAAAGTAGAAGTTTGATAGAAAGAAAATATAAGTATGTATGACAAGTGAAAGTAGAAGTTTGATAGAAAGAAAATATAAGTATGTATGACAAGTGAAAGTAGAAGTTTGATAGAAAGAAAATATAAGTATGTATGACAAGTGAAAGTAGAAGTTTGATAGAAAGAAAATATAAGTATGTATGACAAGTGAAAGTAGAAGTTTGATAGAAAGAAAATATAAGTATGTATGACAAGTGAAAGTAGAAGTTTGATAGAGAGAAAATATAAGTATGTGTGACAAGTGAAAGTAGAAGTTTGATAGAGAGAAATTATAATTATATAAGACAAGTGAAAGAAGCCCTTAGATAGAGAGAAATTATAATTACATAAGACAAGGGAAATGAGAAATGTCTATATAGAGAACTTTCTTCTTCGAGCGCTCCATATCAACCATTTGTTAACCATTCTTTGTGATTTGTATATGATCTAAGCCGAAGACCGATTGTACGTTGTGCCAGTAATGCGCCTATAAGTAGGCCAGCATATCCGGTGTCTGCGACGCTTTTTATTTACTATGGTAGATTCCCTAGACCCTTACATCAGTCGCCTCTTACGACATGCCTTGTAGGTCACAGTGTTACTATTCTTTGCTAATCATGCGGACCCCGGCAACACACGGGTGATACAGGGAACAAAAGTACAGTTTTGTGTGGTGAATAGTGAAAGATAGGGTTCTAACGCAAAGAAAAAGAGATAGTTCTAAGTGTAGCAGTGGGCGTGATGATGAGGTTATTATGCCTCTAACACTGGGCACAGCATCGAAATCAGAGCCGTAAACGGCCACCAGATCATCCACTCTGAAGAACGCTAATGAATACTTTTTCC
Source organism: Arion vulgaris (assembly GCA_020796225.1). NCBI lineage: Eukaryota > Metazoa > Mollusca > Gastropoda > Stylommatophora > Arionidae > Arion > Arion vulgaris. The sequence goes on from CM036761.1 coordinate 48,925,717, forward strand.
CTTCTATTAATTGTCCACGGTACCACCGGTATTTACACCGGAATAAAGATAATTCTCTGTAGACATGAATTTATGATGATTCTATTCTGTCAATTCTGTCAATAATGACACCAACAGTCATTTAAACGATGGTCAACTCACAGTTTATTTGTATTTAGGTCACTTTACTTGGACCTCACATTATGAAAACTAAACAACAAACAGAATCACAAAAATTCTAATAGTAACGAATGTCAGAGATTCTTCCTACCACTATTAACAATGTGTTTCCATTCTACTCCTCTACCATATCAAAGATTAACATGGTGGTAATTCCAAGAATGTCTTCCCAGTAATACATAGATCAGTACTGCCTCAATAAAAAATAGGAACAAACAAGTCTCATCCTCACCATGTGATTCATGTACGTCCAGAATTATGTGTATCGAATCAATCAACTCGGTGTCATTTCTGTCGATCAGTCTCGTTTATAAATTATATTTGATGTCCATTACGCCTCTCAACGCTATCTCCATGAAGATTGTAGTTACCAAGAAATATTCGACATGTCCATCAGAGCTCTAACATCTTCTATGCTCTCTACTAAGCTACCTCAAGTACTGCTACAGACCTTGTCACTGGCTTCTATTCCTCCATCAAAGAATCTCTTGTACAGAGACCATGAACTGAATCAGCCCAAGGTTCTGTTTCCTCTAATTTGTCGTTTTCAGCCTTTTTTATACTTCCTAACAATTTCGCCACAAGAATTCTTAAAGTTTTCAGAAATGTACTATTATGGTGTTTACAAAACAACTTAACCTAATTCCCGATGAATAAATATATTTTCTCACCAAGTCGACCTTATTACGCAATACTTCCGGCTTCCAGAGGAGTCCCGAATGTCTCATACTGTTAATTGTGAGCGAAAATTTCCACTAACTATTCTGCACTGTTCAAATTATTACGCATGTTTACACCACATTTTGATTTCAAGCCAAGTTGTTGGCGCGAAAATAAAAGCTACAAATGGATCACTCCTTTTCCTCAAATATAGCACTCAAAATAGGGGTCATGTAACTTTGTTTACCAGATCCGTCTAATGAACATCGTAATTATTTCAAAATACAAGTCTCCCTGTTACATAAGAAGCTGAGAGATTCTTATACAAGGAGAAAACAGTGTTTATAATAAAGAAATAAGTGTTCAGCTACAATATAACAGAGATGAGATAATTCTATGGGAAAGAATAAAAAGAAGGTTCAAAATGAAGAGAAAAGACTTTCCTACATGAAGAGAACATAGAGATTCCTACTTGACGAGAGATGTACCACACGAAGAAATGAGATTCCTACTTGACAGAGATGTACCAACATGAGAAAAGAGAGATTCCTGTGACAGAAATGTACCAATGTGAAGAGAAAATAGAGATTCTATTTTACGAGAGATGTACCAACATGAAGAAAATAGAGATTCCTACTTGACAGAGATGTACCAACATGAAGAAAATAGAGATCCTACTTGACAAGAGATGTACCAATATGAAAAAAATAGAGATTCCTGCTTGACGAAATGTACCAATGTGAAGAGAAAATAGAATTCCTATTTGACGAGAGATGTACCATCATGAAGAGAAAATAAATTCCTACTTGACGAGAATGTACCAACATGAAGAAAATAGAGTTCCTACTTGACGAGAGATGTACCAATATGAGAGAAAATAGAATTCCTGCTTGACAGAAATGTACCAATGTGAAGAGAAAATAGAGATTCTATTTGACAGAGATGTACCAACATGAAGAAAATAGAATCCTACTTGACGAGAGATGTACCAACATGAAGAAAATAGAATCCTACTTGACGAAGATGTACCAATATGAGAGAAAATAGAATTCCTGCTGACAGAAATGTACCAATGTGAAGAAAATAAGATTCCTATTTGACAGAGATGTACCAACATGAAGAAAAATAGAGTTCCCTACTTGACAGAGATGTACCAATAGAGAAAATAGAGATTCTGCTTGACGAGAAATGTCCAATGTGAAGAGAAAATAGAGTCCTACTTGACGAGATGTACCAACATGAAGAAAATAGAGATTCCTATTTGACGAAAGATTACCAACATGAAGAAAATAGAGATCCTACTTGACGAGAAATGTACCAACATGAAGAAAATAGAGATTCTATTTGACGAAAGATGTACCAACATGAAGAAAATAGAGATCCTACTTGACGAAATGTACAATATGAAGAAAGTACTTCTACGTGAAGAGAACATAGAAGTTCCTACTTGGCGAGAGATGTACCAACATGAAGAGAAAATAGAGATCCCTACTTGGATAGAGATATACCAACATGAAGAAAGGACTTTGCACGTGAAGAAAATAAGATCCTACTTGACGACAGATGTACCAACATGAAGAGAAAGAGATGTCAGCATAAAGATAGAAGATATATTCATGAACTAGATAATGAAAACGTTAGTACTAAACAAAAGATGCAGACCTTTGTCAACGAATGTCTTCGGCATATTCTCATAATTAGATGGTATGACAGAGTTGCAAATACAGACCTGTGGATAAGAATAGAACAAGAACCCGTGATGACCCTGGTTAAGAAGAGAAAATAACGATGGGCCGAGGCATAGCCCTACGAAAGACACAGTTGAGCTGGATAAAATGGCGAACAACATTTGAGGCCCTATGCTCCACGAGGAGCGGAGAGGCATAAGTCAAATAAGTCTCGTCTGCAAAGAAAAGAGAACTAAATAAAAAAAAGAGATAAGTTTCTACTTGAAGTGAAGAGATCTGTATTATCTGCACACACAAAAACGGATCATAAATTAAGAGAACAGATCTATTACTATAATATGAAAAAAAGACAATTTCCACGAGAAGAAAAAAGAGAAGATTTATATGAAAAAAAGGAGAAAAGAAAGGTTCGTACTGAAGAGAAAAAGAAGTTAATACGAGAAGAAAAACGAGAGTTCTATATGAAACAAGAGATACGAGACATGCTTACGGTAGGAGGACGTTAAGTAAGGTATATAGAGAAATATGAAAAATAGTTGTATACACAGAACAGATGTTGCTGATATGAAGGGACAAGTACCAGAAATGAAACTCAATAGTAACTTGCCAAAGTGCTACATCCTGGAAGCACTGATCCATCTGTCATTGGTTTGCTTCTACGTGACCTGGGACTCGATAATGGGATGAGAGTATGGCGGGAATACGTAAAGAAAGCGGGACTGATCCATGGATTAAGTGGCACTTTCACTAGCTCCCAATCCTCATTTGTGTATTTTTCAGTTCTTCTATGGATGTTTGATGGTCTGAAGGTCTCACTAAATCTGTTTTCATTGACTTACTCGTTAGGTTACTTACACTGAGGGTCGACTTCTACCCCCTGAATATATTACTTTGAAAAAATATCACATTATTTATTACAGTATCTTGATATAGGTAACTGAATTCCTGTCATGTGATTTTAGTGTGAATGTAATGCAATAGTAATACTTAGCAAATTAATAATAACATATTTAATAATTTATTAAATTAATAATAATTTTAGTAACATAAATTAATAATAATTTTAGTAACATAAATTAATAATAATTTTAGTAACATAAATTAATAATAATTTTAGTAACATAAATTAATAATAATTTTAGTAACATAAATTAATAATAAATAATTTAAGTAACATAAATTAATAATAATTTTAGTAACATAAATTAATAATAATTTTAGTAACATAAATTAATAAATAAATTTATAGTAACATAAATTATCAATAATTCAATTTTAGTACATAAACAGTAAATTAATAACAATTTTAGTAACTATTATAATTTACATTTATCAAATGTATCCATCATGCTCAGACATTGTTAATCACTCTTTGTGATTTGTATGCGATCCGAGCCTAACAGCGATTGTACGTTGTGCCGGTTATGTGCCTACAAGTAGGCCAGCACATCCGATTTTGCGATGCTTTTTATTTACTAGGGTAAATATATTCCGTAGACCCCTACCTCATTCGCCTCAGTCTTGTAGGTCGCAGTGTTACTATTCTTTGCTCCCTTGCGAGCCCCGGCAACACATGGGCGATTTAGTAACATCGGATAATAACAATTTAGTAACATCGGATAATAACAATTTAGTAACATCGGATAATAACAATTTAGTAACATCGGATAATAACAATTTAGTAACATCGGATAATAACAATTTAGTAACATCGGATAATAACAATTTAGTAACATCGGATAATAACAATTTAGTAACATTGGAGAATAACAATTTAGTAACACAGAGAATAACAATTTAGTAACATCGGATAATAACAATTTAGTAACATCGGATAATAACAATTTAGTAACATCGGATAATAACAATTTAGTAACATCGGATAATAACAATTTAGTAACATCGGATAATAACAATTTAGTAACATTGGAGAATAACAATTTAGTAACACAGAGAATAACAATTTAGTAACATCGGATAATAACAATTTAGTAACATCGGATAATAACAATTTAGTAACATCGGATAATAACAATTTAGTAACATCGGATAATAACAATTTAGTAACATCGGATAATAACAATTTAGTAACATCGGATAATAACAATTTAGTAACATCGGATAATAACAATTTAGTAACATTGAACAATAACAATTTAGTAACATCGGATAATAACAATTTAGTAACATCGGATAATAACAATTTAGTAACATTGAACAATAACAATTTAGTAACATCGGATAATAACAATTTAGTAACATCGGATAATAACAATTTAGTAACATTGAACAATAACAATTTAGTAACATTGGAGATAACAGATTAGTAACATCAGAGAATAACAATTTAGTAACATTGGAGAATAACAATTTAGTAACATCAGAGAATAACAATTTAGTAACATTAGAAAATAACAATTTAGTAACATTGAACAATAACAATTTAGTAACATAAGAGAATAACAATTTAGTAACATCAGAGAATAACAATTTAGTAACATCAGATAATAACAATTTAGTAACATTAGAGAATAACAATTTAGTAACATTAGAGAATAACAATTTAGTAACATCAGAGAATAACAATTTAGTAACATAAAACAAAATGATTGATAGAAGTCTGTTACTTGTTGAGGACGCACGTAGAAAACTACAACAAAACACAAAGTGTAAACATCGCATGATACTAACTATCCTGTCACAAGACACTGTATGTCACAAGGCTCTAACTAAAATTGCATCGTGGACCCTCGCCGGTGTTACGGAGTTTGTTGCACGGCCGCTGAGATCTTCATAAAAAAACTATACAAATATACAAATACAAATATTCACCGAAGTGACTGCGATGGTCATATTAAGCAATCAAATAGTTATTGCCTGCAACTGTCATAAGACAATCACAAGACACTGTCTGCAACTATCACAAGACACTGCCTGCTAACTATCACAGACACTGCCTGCAACTATCACAAGACACTGTCTGCAACTATCACAAGACACTGCCTGCAACTATCACAAGACACTGTCTGCAACTATCACAAGACACTATCTGCATCTATCACGAACACTGCCTGCAACTATCAAACCTACCTGCAGCTATCACAGACACTGTCTGCAACTATCACAAGACACAGTCTGCATCTATCACGAAACACTGCCTGCAACTATCACAAGACCTACTGCAGCTATCACAAGACACTGTCACAACTATCACAAGACACAGTCTGCATCTATCACAAACACGCCTGCAACTATCACAAGACCCTCCTGCAACTATCACAAGACACTGTCAACAACTATCACAAGACACTGTCTGCAAGTATCACAAGACACTGCTGCAACTATCACAAGACACTGTTGAACTATTCACAAGACACTGTCTGCAACTATCACAAACACTGCTGCAACACTTACAAGACACTGCCTGCAACTATCACAAGACACTACTTGCAACTATCACAAGACACTGCCTCAAACTATCACAAGATACTGCTGCAATATCATAAGACACTGCACTCAGACACTGCCTGAACTATCACAAGACACTGCCTGCAACAACTATACAAGACACTGCCTGCAACTATCACAAGACACTGCCTCTAACTATACAGACACTGCCTGCAACTATCACAAGACACTGCCTGCAACAACTATTACAAGACACTGCCTGCAACTATCACAAGACACTGCCTGCAATTGCCCAAAGACACTGTCTGATTGTGTCGAGATGATCCAATGCCCCCAATCCAATTCTAAATAGCATGTGTGCACTCCCATGCTCCCCTCAATTTCCCTTCAACAACATGTGATCGGAAATGATGACCGTCATTCACATGTCATCACGTGGCTGCACACGCAATAATCTTCTCGTGTCAGGATCCACAGCAGACAATAAACCAGGGCCAAGTCAAGGGTTTGAAAGAGAACAGAGAAAGATACGAACACAGATTTTAATCTGACTTTTTCTGCCAGATTCATGTTACTTTTTTCTCCAATCAAGCAACGAAATAGCGGCATTTTTTTCATTTACTTTCTGTGAGATCGTTGTCATGGTGATTAAAGATGCTATTTGTTATCGGGAAATAGAAACGGATTACTTTCTCTGCGTCTCTTATTGTTGCTTACATCTGACCATTTGTTTGTCTTTGTTGTCAAGTTCAATTAACAAATCTTGAATGTGGTACAACACAATTTAATCAGAATGACCAGTCTTCATTCTCTACTTGTAGTTTTGTCTAATTACTTCTTACCATTGCTAAATCTCTTTTTTCGAAAGAAAACGAACTAACATTGTAAATTGATCGTATTTCTGAATCTGTAGTATTTGTATTGGAATAGTTTGCCCAATATTTACTTCTTATTTGTATTACATTAACAAACATATAGTAGTAGTAGTAGTAGTTGAATACATATATTGTATTTTAACAGTCTTTGGTAACATCATTATAAGATCTTTGTGGCGTTAGAGGTTAGTGTTGTCTCTCATGCCAAAGGTACCGGGTTCGCTCTAGTGGAGCCATCTGGATATTTTTCCAGAGATCCCGATCTCGGTGTAGGTGAGATCTAGTTTATAGTCATATCGGAGAAGGACGATAAAAAGTAGTTCCCGTGTTTAATTTGAGCATGTAAAAGAACCTTTGGCAGTTCAAAATGGACAAGCGCAGGATGGAAAACCGCTGCTCGTGCAAAATTCATTAGAAAAGAAAAAACAAAATTTCTTCAAAAATACCTTTTCCATCTGCAAAATTTCGTCAGGGACCTTCGCTGGTGCTATGAATTTACACAATAAGACTTGGTGCTGATTTACACCACTAATAAGATCTTCGCTGGTGCTATAGAATTCTTACACCGTTAATAAGATCTTCGCTGGTGCTATAGAATTCTTACACCGTTAATAAGATCTTCGCTGGTGCTATGTAATTCTTACACCGCTAATAAGATCTTCGCTGGTGCTATGTAATTCTTACACCGTTAATAAGATCTTCGCTGGTGCTATAGAATTTTACACCTAATAAGATCTTCGCTGGTGCTATAGAATTCTTACACCACTAATAAGATCTTCGCTGGTGCTATAGAATTCTTACACCGTTAATAAGATCTTCGCTGGTGCTATAGAATTCTTACACCGTTAATAAGATCTTCGCTGGTGCTATGTAATTCTTACACCGCTAATAAGATCTTCGCTGGTGCTATGTAATTCTTACACCACTAATAAGATCTTCGCTGGTGCTATGTAATTCTTACACCATTAATAAGATCTTCGCTGGTGCTATGTAATTCTTACACCATTAATAAGATCTTCGCTGGTGCTATGTAATTCTTACACCATTAATAAGATCTTCGCTGGTGCTATGTAATTCTTACACCACTAATAAGATCTTCGCTGGTGCTATGTAATTCTTACACCGCTAATAAGATCTTCGCTGGTGCATTAATTCTTACACCACTAATAAGATCTTCGCTGGTGCTATGTAATTCTTACACCACTAATAAGATCTTCGCTGGTGCTATGTAATTCTTACACCGCTAATAAGATCTTCGCTGGTGCTATGTAATTCTTACACCACTAATAAGATCTTCGCTGGTGCTATAGAATTCTTACACCACTAATAAGATCTTCGCTGGTGCTATGTAATTCTTACACCGCTAATAAGATCTTCGCTGGTGCTATGTAATTCTTACACCACTAATAAGATCTTCGCTGGTGCTATGTAATTCTTACACCGATAATAAGACCTTCCTGTGTAAGAAAGAGATCAGAGCACACATGATTACTCACCGAAGTGCAATGATTTTCTATAAATCAATCAATCGAGCAATCTTTATAACTGTCTTTATTATTTTCTTTGTATATATTTTTCTTTTGCTTTCTTCTTCACACTTGATTAAATATAACACCAAAAATACTTTATTAAAAGTACTTTTCCTGTAACAAAAAAATATACAACTTTATTAAAGTATTTCTTTTTTAAGTGAAAAATAGGCCCGCGTGCCCAGCGTGTTCGTAGCGCGTTGGACTACGTGTGACTAGTCCTCTGTAAGTGCAGGTTCAACTCCGCGGACTGGCAGAAAAGCTACAGGTTCCCCAGATTTACGGTGTTCGTGGCACCGAGCTGAAGGTTTACGATTTTCATGACACCGAGCCGAAGAGCTTTCAGCTCAAGTGCTTCTGGATCGAAAGAAAAAAAAAAAAAAAAAAAAAAAATGGAAAAATAGCAATTTATTAAAAATATTTTTTCCTGCTCGTTCAACAAGAAAATCATATTTTTTTTTGTTTTATATCCCAGTCTACAACTAAACTGTTAATAAACTGGGTGCCAGGAATAGCACTGAGAATTAAATGCGGCCGGCCTAATGTTTACCACATCACCCACCATGTGCCGATGGTCAATGAAAAATACGGGCCAAACACCGCATTACCCTATTTGAAAATGAAAATCGTTGCATATCCTTTACAGGACGTAGTCATCAACCACAGCAAACGAGTCCTTTTTTAAGCACCACTTGTTCAGTAGTTTGCCATTGTTTTCTGAATGGTGTGGTTTATTTTTACCTTTTGTAAAAATCCTACAGAAACGAATTTGCTTCCAATCTGCCCGCCGCGAAATGTGAACCAGATACGCCTGGGTTGTGATCGATCTCACTACCGGTTAAGCTACAGACGCCCACATTACCCACAGCCAACTCTAGATAACTAGGCCAGACAACTGACCGGGAATCCCTGACCTAGATCAAAGAAGTGACTGAAAAATATATAAGTTTGATAGAACACTGCAAGCTTCTTTGCAATTTTACTCAATTCTGTGAGTCTATGGTTATTTATTGGTGAAAAAAATCATAATATTGATATTCCTTATTGTTAAATTTAACTTGTTGGATAATATAACTTCGATTTAGCATTTTGTGTTGATTTTAAAATGAATTCATCTATATACACCAATACTGGAATGCAAAGTCACGTGAAGTAGTTGTGGTCTGATTTCCCATAATTCTTACCTGATTCCGAAGGCCCATAAGTTTATAGTTGGCTCTGCATTTCCCTATATACCACGTGGTATAAAAAAGGTTCCTTTAGTTTACTGTTACTATCTAGACCAGACAACCTCCTTCTTCTTTCTATTCTCTAATCTTATATTGCCTCACAGCGTCAGGATAAGAAGATACTTATAGAACGGGCTATTTGTGCGCTTCATAAACAGTGTGTTTCGCCGCCTCTGTTATCTCGGAAGTCCATCTTACGTAATAAGATGAAATTTTCTACATGAAAAGAAACAGAAAATGTTAGAAATTCTTTGCATCTGATCTTCGATTTGGGGATCACACATAATGAGTAATGAATCTATCGAGAATTTTCTGACAATTTTCTGAGTATTATTACAAATAGCAAAGAGTAATTAGGTAACGATAATGTCATCATCATCAGGTGCCGTGCCGGCTGGTGTAGGCGATCATGGACCTCCACAAACCTCTGTTGTTGGTGTTTGCTATCAACTCATATGTTGACGCTCTACCGTGCCATGAAGTCAGGCTATCCAAAATTTTCTCTCTCTGTCTTCCTCTGTCTCGTCTACCCTCGATTTTACCGTTTGTCACAATGTGTTCTAAACCTCCCTCCTCATCACATGCCCGAAAAATGATGACTGCCTCTTTCTTATATTGATGATAAGCTTTCTCTGGGTCTTGATCTCATTCAGCACCTCAACATTAGTCAATTTAGCATTCCATGGGATTCTCATCATTCTTCTGTAAAACCACATTTCTGAGGCCCTCAGAGATTTTTCGATCTTTGTGTTCATTGTCCATGACTCGCATCCGTATGTCAGTATTGGTTCTATGTAGCACTGAATAACTCGCATTCTGATCGCAATTGACAAAGACTTGTTGCAGATAATGCTTCTCATTTTGAGGAACGATGTTTTCGTTTGCCCTATTCTGCTCTTTATTTCCAATCGGCATCTGCCATCTGATGAAACCATTAGGTAATGAACACTAATGTAACGAGTATTTTATTTCAGTTAGCTATAGTTAAAATAACTGAAAAGTACATTACTACCACACACATATCACGTGTAAGAATTATAATCATATGAGTTTATGGACCAATAAGAAGTCAGTTATTACCAGTGGCGGCTCGTCATTAAGGGCCAGTGGGGCCGTGCCCCACCAAAAATAAGGTGTAACGTGTATTTATTATTTTATACATTAAAATATAACCTAACCGAAACCATGATTTTTCCGAAAATTTCTGTCGCTCCCCACCAACAAAAATTACCACGATCCGCCACTGGTTATTACAATAATGATACTGACCAATTAGAAACGTTGGCTCAGATAACGGATTTTTATATTTGCTCGAATGTGTGTTTAAAAAAAATGTGTGGGTCTGTCTCTCACACTACCCTATTTCTTGTCTCTTTCTATCTCTCCTCGTGTGAGTGCCTGTCTTCTTTTTTTAATCCAGGACTTCAAACATCAAATATACATTTGAGTTCTAATGTGATTTCCATGTGCTTGGTTCTGTTCTTCGAGCAAGCTAGTTATCTCCCTAAAGCTGTCGTTATATCTCAAATATGAAACAGTAACAGCTGCCAATATTAGATAAACATAACGCTAATCTTCTGACCTGACATTTCAGCCTTTATTCAATCATTAAAGTTTATACAATATACTTCCTCTTCTTCTCTTCCACCATTTACTTCTTTATAGAAGTTGTTGTGAGGGGAAAGAGAGAGAAACGTAGTGATCTTGGTGTGCTTGTTTTAATGCACTTTGTAAGCTGATATTCATTTTCGTAAGGCTGTTCTTAATGTCATCAACTTTAACCTCCAAAGAGAATATATTGGAGTTTTAATTTAGAATAGAAACAATGTATTCTTTATAAGAGATTATAAGAGATTATAAGAGATTATAAGAGATTATAAGAGATTATAAGAGATTATAAGAGATTATAAGAGATTATAAGAGATTATAAGAGATTATAAGCGATTATAAGAGATTATATGAGATTATAAGAGATTATAAGAGATTATAAGAGATTATAAGAGATTATAAGAGATTATAAGAGATTATAAGAGATTATAAGAGATTATAAGAGATTATAAGAGATTATATGAGATCTTATTTATTCTCTACATTTATATAGTAACTGAATCTGTCATTATCATCATCATCAAGTAACTTGTCACTTCCGGAACTTTGCTCCTATGACAGCCGTCCTGAAAAACACTGTTCTGTGCAAGTTGACCGGCGTCAGAAGGAGTCATTCTTATATCGTCAATGACATTTTGCACCCATTCTTTTCTAGGTCTTCCTCTTATTCTTTTTCCATGCACCATTCCTTCCAAAATTATTGTTTCTAGTCGTCGTTGATGTGTCCGAAATATTTAGTTTCCATGCCATTCTTCCAAATTATTGTTTCTAGTCTCTGTCTTTGATGTGTCCGAAATATTTAGTTTTCCATGCACCATTCCTTCCAAAATTATTGTTTCTAGTCTCTCGTGTCGTTTGATGTGTCCGAAATATTTAGTTTTCCATGATGTTATGCTCTTTAATAGCCAACGCTCTATAATATCAAGCTGTTACAGAACAGAAGCTTTTATTTGTTATCTGATATTCTAAGTATTCTTCCTTAGCATTTGCATTCAGATGCATTATCTTCGCCGCTTTGTCCATGTCTCACAACCATATGTTGCCAAGGATAAAACGCAGGATCTTAAACACTTGATTTTGTTTTTATGTCAGGTCCCTTACTAGGTTAGTTAGTTCTTTCAGCTTTTACAAAGCAATTACAAAAATATTGTGTGCAAAATTATTAAATAGTATCATGTGTCGTTTAAAAACGAGGCCAAACAATAACGGAACTTCAATTTTAATTCTAAATGGGAGAAACATGTATTATTGAATACCAAGGCAAATCTGTATTGTTTTGTTTAATGGTAGCGTATGTATACGGGTTTTAAAAAAAAAAGTAATATAGAAGAATATTTCTTAACTAACCATGACAACTGAAATAGTGAATATAATGTGAATTTTGAACACCAGAATTTCCTCATTCTGCGGTGAATATGCTACGTTACATTTTATTCTATAGTTCGTTCCAAAATTCGTGAACATCTTTACCGACCGATATAAAATCATCCACTTGACAGAAATTATTGATTTTTACATGTTGCTATTGTTAACAGTCGCGACCTTGGTAAAGTATTTTTTGCCTACCAAAACCTTTAGGGGTATAAGATTTCTCTTTTTTGTAATTAGTAAAATAACAGCGATGTTGATTTGGTGTACATATAGAATTTTAACTGTATGGTAGTCAAGTATTCTAATAATTATGCATTTGCGTGCTAAACATGCATTTCAGCACCAGTGAAAATCGGGAATATCGTTAGATTAATCAGTTCACAATGTATCCGAACGATTGTCATTGGCGTATGCACACACCATTTGTTTTCATTAATATAAGTGGAAGATATCATTTGCTGACTGTGTCACATTGCTTGTTATAATATGTAATAGAAATACGCCTTTTCAAACATTCGTCTAAATTTTATGTATTACTGTAAATTCTAAACTTTGGTTACCATTTTGTTGTGCTTATGCAAAATTATATAACAAAAACACAATGTGCATCAACCACGCTATCTACCAATTAGTTAAACATGAATTCGTAAGGTCGTGAGGTATATAAGGTTGCCAGTAAAATATTACTATTATATGTCGGGCAAAAATAATAACAGAGCAGTTCACCTATTTAGATAGCAATTTTGATTGCACAGGTAATGTTAAAAAAGAAATTATAATACGAATTGGCAAAGCAACATCAGCTTTTAAAATCTAAATAAAATATGGAACTGCAAGTTATATAGTATTAAAACTAAATTACGAATTTTCAATTCAAATGTTGTATCAATCCTAACATATGCCAGCGAGAGTTGGAAAATGACTAAAGATATAGAAAGCAAGTTGAATGCATTTGAAAATAGATGTCTGCGAAAATAATGAATATAAAATGGAACGAATTCAGGAGAAGTAATGAAATCAGAGAAATGTCTGGTCAACCACTAGTGACCAATAGGCGCTAAAGAATACAAAACCATTGGACAATATTGCGCTAGTTTGTGATATATGTATAGAATTATGTATGTGTTAGATGGTGTATGTGTTAGATGGTGTATGTGTTAATGATGTATGTGTTAGATGGTGTATGTGTTAATGATCTATGTGCTAGATAATGTATGTGCTTGATAATATATGTTTTATATAATATGTCTTGTGTTATATATTATTATCATCATCATCAGGTGCCGTCTCCACATCGAAGGTTGGCTGCAATGAATCTACAGCATCCTCTGTCTTTCGCCTTGGTGTTGCACACTGCCAGACTGTAACCTGTCCATTTCTTAAAGTTTCCTCCCACTTATCTCTCGGTCTTCCTCTTGCTCTTCCCCTCAACTTTCCCCTCTAGTAAATGTTTTATCATGGTGTCATGTCTTTTATGTGCCCAAAATACTTTACTTGTCTGAATTGTATTTCTCTTAATAATTGTTTCTTCATGCCTAGTTTCCTAAAACTTGTTTATTTGTCTGTTTTTCTGTCCATGAAACTCTGCCTATTCTTCTATATATCCACATCTCAAATGCATCAATTCTTTCTTCTAACTGTTTGTTCATTGTCCATGTTTCCGAGCCATATATTAATATAGGATATATATAGCATTTGATCATTCTCATTTTTAGCCTGTTTGTAATTTGTTTGGATGTCAGTAACTTTCTCATACTATTGAAATTATTCTTGGCCATTCCTATTCTCTTTTTAATTTCTGTTATACATCTGCCATAATCTGTTATCATCTGACCAAGATAAAAGAAAATATTTACTTGATGTAGTAATTCTCCATGTATTTTTATATTCATTTTAGGTTTCTCCATTTCCTTGTTGATTACCATAGTTTTTGTTTTCTGTATGTTAATATCTAATCCATATTCCTTGTTAGTTTTGACCAATTGTATATATTAAAATTAGGTTATATTGTAACATTTATGTTAAATGTTTATATTCTGTTATTTTTTGACAATATATAAAATTATCTCTCTAGCTCTCTAGCTCTCTCTCACTCACTCTCTATCTCTCTCTCTCTCTCTCATTGAGAATATTCCTTTATTCAGATTCTCATAAGTTTATTCAAGCCCTGATCTTCTATACTCACCAGTTATCACTTAAATACGATAAACAGTTAACAGTTACATAAGTTATTTAATATCTTTGTGCACTTTCTTTTCAGGTTACGCCAGTGAAGATATCGCAAAGAATTCTAAAGACATGTCTGGTTCTCGCAACAAAAGAGGAAGCTACAATATGTTGAGGCTTGGTCGAGGGATGCACATGTTGAGACTTGGTAAACGAGACAAAAGTTCTGAAAATGATTCTGAAAGTTCTAATATTACTAATGACGACACAGGCTATGATGGTGATGTGAATTATATTCGCAATGAAATAGATGATGAAAATGAGAAAACATTGCTAGAAAATAAAGCTTACCAAAGCTATTTGTTATCATTACTCAATCCTGATGAGCTTCTTCTTCCAAATTTAGATTTCAATAATAAAGAACAAGTTGATAACGAAGAGCGTAGATTAGAAGATGACACTAGACAACCGTCAGACGAGGATGATGATACATATGATATTTCTAACATTAATGGTTATAGTAATGAAGATGTGAAGAGATCACTGTCCATGCTGCGGCTTGGTAAACGTCAGCTTCCAATGCTACGTCTAGGAAAACGAAATATGAACATGCTACGTCTAGGAAAACGAAATATGAACATGCTACGTCTAGGAAAACGAAATATGAACATGCTATGGCTAGGTAAACGAGATATGAGCATGCTGCGACTAGGAAAACGAGATATGAGCATGTTGAGGCTAGGAAAACGCGAGGAAGATGTAAAAAGATCCTTGAATATGTTGAGACTTGGCAAACGCTCAACACAATAAGATTGCATCTTCTGCTGTAATCAACCAACATGCAATGTTATTGAAGAACTGCAGCTGAAGTGGACATTAATTATCTTTTTCATGTTTTCATGTTT
The DNA here is from genome assembly GCA_020796225.1 of Arion vulgaris. Classification (NCBI taxonomy): domain Eukaryota; kingdom Metazoa; phylum Mollusca; class Gastropoda; order Stylommatophora; family Arionidae; genus Arion; species Arion vulgaris. Next base: position 48,941,315 of record CM036761.1, read on the forward strand.
ACTTGTTAGCGTACTTAAAAATGGAAAAATTATATACTTTTTCATCTTCTTTCATCTTTTTCTCTAATCCTGTTTTGTTTAACAGATTCAGGATAGGAAGAGATTCTTAGAACGGGCTTTTGTGTGCGCTACGCTACGTACATGGTGTCTTTCTCTGCATCTGTTATTTATGTGTTCCACCTTTTACGTGGACGACTTTTGCACTGTATCCATTATACCGGAATAACATTGTTCTTTGGGATTAAATTTAATATATATCTTTTGTTAAAATAATATGAGAAAGATATGAAAGAATAAAGCCCCAGCGCACCGGGAAATGAATTTCATTAACATAAGAAATACTAAGAATACCAAACCAACAAATGATGTATATATTATCTTCTATAAGTATGGCATAAACTACAGAAACATGTCTTCCCTAGTGAGTTTTGTAGATATGATTTGTACAGTATATTCTTCTTCTTCTTTTGTCAGCACACTGTTACCGGGCTGTTAACCCAGTGTCGTGGTTTTATATATTTGACTTGTGCTTCTCTTGTGACTTGTGTGATGGTTTTCTTAGTCCCCTGGTAGAATTCAACTTTTGTCAGCACACTGTTACCGGTTTGTTAACCCAGTGTCGTGGTTTTATGTATTTGACTTGGGCTTCTCTTGTGACTTCTGTGATGGTTTTCTTAGTCTCTGGCGTAATTCATCTACGTTATCTGTCCACCTTTTCCTCGGTCTTCCTCTTGCCTTCCTACCTGATAATCTGTTGTGGAAAATTTAATAGACATTTTGGTCTGTTCGCATTCTTACTAAGTGGCCAAACCACTTCATTCTCTGTTTCGCTATATAATTCAAGCATGGTCTTGTTCCAACCTTTTCTCTGATGTTGGTATTCGTAACTCTGTCGATTCTTGTGTTGTTGGTGACTTTGCGGAGACATCTCATTTCACATGTTGCTATTTTATGTACATTAATTGTCCATGTTTTACAGTATCATAGTTTAAAATAGTGAAATTAAGAATTTAGAACAGAAATATCTCTGTTTATATAACAATTCAAAAAAATGTAAAGTTTTACGCTTCTTAGAGAAAGTATGGGCTATAATTGTGCAACATTTGAGGTCTTTTGTTTGAATATTGTAGCAATTATCACTGTAATTGTGAATCACTGGTCCAGTTTTTCGCTAAAGTTTGTTTATTTAATGTTAGACCTCTGCCTGATTAGACATCTGTCCTCTATCAGTATACATCATGAAGATATAGCTGATCGTTTCGATTTTTATCTGCTCTACATCCAGGGCAGATCTCCAACGTTTCTTGCTACATATTTTTTCCAACCAGATCTGTCTTTTTATAGACAATTTAGTTCACATGAGGTTATTCCCGTCTCTTATTTTCTCTGCCAACAGTTCGTTTCTATGTTTTGCTAGATCTTCGCATATCTCTCTCTTGCTTTCCGGATTTTATTTAAAAGACATATCTACCACCAAAGTGTGTGCTCTATTAAACTGATGATCTCTGTATGTTGTCCAGTTATCTGAATTCTGCAACAGCTATTCCAATACTTGTATTGATTTCTTTTCTGACATCCTTATCTATGGTTACATAGCTGCCCAGATAAATCGTCCACTTCTTCTATCATCTTTCTTTCTTCTAATATGTGCATTTTTGTGCGTTTATTCTCATTATCTTGACTATTTTACTATTGATTTTTATATCTCTTGGTTTGACTAATTGACTTACTTTGTTTTCTTCTTTGTGTTCTCCTTAGTGTGTGTACCAACAGTACTTTGTTTTCTGCTGTGTGTTCTCCTTAGTGTGTGTACCAACAGTACTGTGTTTTCTTCTTTGTGTTCTCCTTAGTGTGTGTACCAACAGTACTTTGTTTTCTGCTGTGTGTTCTCCTTAGTGTGTGTACCAACAGTACTGTGTTTTCTGCTGTGTGTTCTCCTTAGTGTGTGTACCAACAGTACTGTGTTTTCTTCTTTGTGTTCTCCTTAGTGTGTGTACCAACAGTACTGTGTTTTCTTCTTTGTGTTCTCCTTAGTGTGTGTACCAACAGTACTGTGTTTTCTTCTTTGTGTTCTCCTTAGTGTGTGTACCAACAGTACTTTGTTTTCTTCTGTGTGTTCTCCTTAGTGTGTGTACCAACAGTACTGTGTAGTACACGAAATCAATGTCTTCAAGCCTCTTGGTTGGTTCCTAACTAATACATCTGGGTCTTAGACTGGTGCAATTGTCATGAGTCAAATATGTCTGTTACCTCGTACTCCCCACAGTTCTAACTTCATTCTAATAATCCATATATTCATTACGAAAAGCCACAACTTACATAATGTATTTTGTTTTGGTTTACGCTGCACTTCTAAATTATCAATATGTCCAAATAAATTGTTTTCGCTGCAAAGCTTTTTTTTCTTGTTTGTTTTACATACACGTCTTTGTTTGTTTGTTTATTACATTCATTGTCTGTTATTGCATTCTTTGTTTGTTTGTTTATTACATTCATTGTCTGTTATTGCATTCTTTGTTTGTTTGTTTATTACATTCATTGTCTGTTATTGCATTCTTTGTTTGTTTGTTTATTACATTCATTGTCTGTTATTGCATTCTATGTTTGTTTGTTTATTACATTCATTGTCTGTTATTGCATTCTTTGTTTGTTTGTTTATTACATTCATTGTCTGTTATTGCATTCTTTGTTTGTTTGTTTATTACATTCATTGTCTGTTATTGCATTCTTTATTTGTCTATTATTACATTCTTTGTTTCTTTATTTGCTATTACATTCTTTGTTTGTTTGTCTGTTATTACATTCTTTGTTTGTCGGTTATTACATTCTTTATCTGTCTGTTATTACATTCTTTATCTGTCTGTGATTACATTCTTTGTCTGTTATTACATTCTTTCTTTCTTTGTCTGTTATTATATTCTTTCTTTGTCTGTTATTATATTCTTTCTTTGTCTGTTATTATATTCTTTGTTTGTTTGTTATTACATTCTTTGTTTGTCTGTTATTACATTCTGTGTTTGTTTGTTATTACATTCTTTGTTTGTCTGTTATTACATTCTTTGTTTGTTTGTTATTACATTCTTTGTCTGTTATTACATTCTTTGTTTGTCTGTTATTACATTCTTTGTTTGTTTGTTATTACATTCTTTGTTTGTCTGTTATTACATTCTTTGTTTGTCTGTTATTACATTCTTTGTTTGTCTGTTATTACATTCTTTGTTTGTTATTACATTCATTGTTTGTCTGTTACTACATTCTATGTTTGTTATTACATTCTATGTTTGTTATTACATTCTTTGTTTGTTATTACATTCTTTGTTTGTCTGTTATTACATTCATTGTTTGTCTGTTACTACATTCATTGTTTGTCTGTTATTACATTCTTTGTTTGTCTGTTACTACATTCTATGTTTGTTATTACATTCTATGTTTGTTATTACATTCTTTGTTTGTTATTACATTCTTTGTTTGTCTGTTATTACATTCTTTGTTTGTCTGTTATTACATTCATTGTTTGTCTGTTACTACATTCTATGTTTGTTATTACATTCTATGTTTGTTATTACATTCTTTGTTTGTTATTACATTCTTTGTTTGTTATTACATTCTTTGTTTGTTATTACATTCTTTGTTTGTTATTACATTCTTTGTTTGTCTGTTATTACATTCATTGTTTGTCTGTTACTACATTCATTGTTTGTCTGTTACTACATTCTATGTTTGTTATTACATTCTATGTTTGTTATTACATTCTTTGTTTGTTATTACATTCTTTGTTTGTCTGTTATTACATTCTTTGTTTGTCTGTTATTACATTCATTGTTTGTCTGTTACTACATTCTATGTTTGTTATTACATTCTATGTTTGTTATTACATTCTTTGTTTGTTATTACATTCTTTGTTTGTCTGTTATTACATTCATTGTCTGTTATTACATTCTGTGTTTGTTTGTTATTACATTCATTGTTTGTTTGTTATTACATTCATTGTTTGTTTGTTATTACATTCATTGTTTGTTATTACATTATGTGTTTGTTTGTTATTACATTCTTTGTTTGTTTGTTATTACATTCATTGTTTGTTATTACATTCATTGTCTGTTATTACATTCTTTGTCTGTTTGTTATTACATTCATTGTCTGTTATTACATTCTTTGTCTGTTTGTTATTACATTCTTTGTCTGTTATTACATTCGTTGTCTGTTTGTTATTACATTCTTTGTCTGTTATTACATTCTTTGTTAGTTTGTTATTACATTCTTTGTCTGTTATTACATTCTGTGTTTGTTTGTTATTACATTCTGTGTTTGTTTGTTATTGCATTCTGTGTTTGTTTGTTATTACATTATGTGTTTGTTTGTTATTACATTCTTTGTTTGTCTGTTTGTTATTACATTCTGTGTTTGTCTGTTATTACATTCTGTGTTTGTCTGTTATTACATTCATTGTCTGTTATTACATTCGTTGCTTGTTTGTTATTACATTCTTTGTTTATCTGTTATTACATTCCTTGTTTTCTTGTTATTACATTCTTTGTTTGTCTGTTTGTTATTAGCTAGGCACTGTTTACATATGCAAGTGAAGATTGGATCCAGCTGACCGCGAATGAGGCCACTAGCTCGCTCAAAGGTTAGAAAGACGGATCACAGCAGAGCGGTGTGGCGTGCATAGAGCACGGCGAGGCACTTAGAAAGCCCTGGTCATCCCCTACATCTGGTGCTATCTCCAGTCGTCTCAACTTGTCTTGCCCCTGGATACAGATAGTCTTGGACGAAACAATGAGGTTGACGAATAGCACCATTTTTCCTCACTTTAATCTAAATACTGAAAACTGCAGTAGCGTAGCTGCTAGTGAACTCACTTCTTGGGCTAGTGGTTCTGGTTCAATTCAACAGTGAGCGTGGAATTTATTCCGACCGTAACGGCTCTCAAGTTGACCCAGCCTCAAATGGGAACCAGAAAAAGCACTGGAAAGTAAATGCGGCTGACGTGATATTGACCACATCACCCATCGTGTACCGACGGTCAATAAAAAATACTGACCTAACATCGTATTACTCTATACACCACGTGGAATAACAAGGGTTCCTTTACTTTTTTTTACTTGTAATCAAAATACAACGTTAGCTACAGGTTCAAACAATTATAAATCACACAATAACACAATGATTGTATACCCCACCTTTGGTAGGAGATTGTGTTCGAGGATTAAAAGTTAATTGCATATCCTTTACAGGACTTTGAGAATCAACCCCAGCTTTTAACGCTGTTTGTGATTTTTCTAGGCATTAAATTACGTTCAGTATTTCCCATTGCTTTCTGAAGGGGTGGTGCCATCGCCCCTTTTTTTAAAAATCCCCCGCGAAACAATTTAACCAAATTATCCGCAGCGTGATTCGAACTCAAAACCCAAAAACCAAACACCACCTTTTCGAGGATTGAATTGAGAAATTTTGAACAAAAAGGACATACAATGGGGGGAGAACTAATAAAACCAAGTTAATTCAAAATAGCCCCCCCAAGAAGAAGAAAGAAGATTCCTACACTGGGCGTAATTTTTGTAATTAAAAACAGAGACAACCTTCTGTTGGATCCAGAGTCGGGATTTATCGGGCCCATTTGTTATTACTTAAAAAAAAATACAATAACATTTTTGTGTCCTTGCATGAGCATATTTACGCAAACAAATACACACACATATGCGTTTCATTAACGTAATTTACAAAATACACAGGGCATAAAAAGATGACACTTACCCCGTAGTTCACCCCACATGTATGGTAATTTTAAATTTGACCCCGTCAAATCTGTGTAAAAAAAACTGCAAAAAAAACTGCACAAAAAGTGGAAAAAAAAAAAAAAAAAAATTTGAGAATTGGGGTTTATAATTTTGCAATAAATCGGTTTTTATTTATTTATTTTTTTTTGTTTCCAGAAAACTTGTTTTTTTCAGTTTTGGGTGGTGCCACGAACCCCGCAAATCGGGAAACCTTAGTTTTTCCCCACCCCCGGGAATTAAACCCCACCCCCAAGGGGTTTGTCACACGAAATCCCGGCATAACTACCCCTGGGCACGCGGGCAAAATTTGTTTAAATAATTAGAGATGAAACAATCATATGAAACGGGAGATAACCCAAATTATTTTCGAAAACACTGTTGGGATTAACTCCTTCCCCCTTACCGAAGATAATGAAAACAGTAAAAACAAAATGTTGGTTCCAAAATTATTTTGGGAAAACCGAAAGTGTTTGTGAAAATTGTCCGAGATTTTTAATCTGTTTTTTTTTTCAGATTAAGAAAATTTTTGTTCACTGAAGAGCAGTGACGATGGGTACTACTAATAAATCTTCACCAAAAAAATGTCTCCATTATTTATTTAACGATTGAAGAATAAAAAATTGATTTATTGATGACAGTACATCAATAAAATAACACTAGAAGAGAAGGGGGAAACAGTTAATGCAGATGGGTTAACGGAAGAAGAGAGATTGAATGATTGGGGACAAAATTTTAATTTCGGTTGTTCCCATATGGGTTTAATTTTTCCCCTTACACGGGAAGATCTCGGCGGCATTTCCCAAAAACCCGTAGTATTGAGGGGGTTCCCTGAGAGAAATAGACAGGTGTATAGAACACATTCTCTTTAAAGGGGGTTTGTTTATTGTTCTTTATAATTTAATTTGGGAGCAATTATTTTATAATAGGCATATTAAGATATGAATGTAGATCTATTTTATTGTTGTTTTTTTTTTTTTTTTTAAAGTGGTATGGTTGCCATGACAACGGCGGCCATTTTTTAAAAAAAATACATGTTATTAAAATCCTAAAATTTACAAAAAAAAAAAAATATATTGAAAAAAAAAAAAGGGTGTTTCCAAAAAACCTGTCATTTTTTAAAGGGGCAACATGCATTTATTTTTTTTAAAATCAAAAAAAATATTTATTTTTTTTTTTAAACTTGTGCATCCCAAAAACCCCCCAAAAATTTTCATTTCACATTGAAAATTAATTTTTAAAACAAATATTTAAAAAATTTTAATTTGAAAATCCAAAACTAAAATGATATGGGGAATATTACCTCAAATTTGGTGATTTATTTAGTATTAATTTAAAACTCGGGAACTTCTGACACACAAAAAAATAAGAAAAAATTTTTTTGGGAAAAAACTAAATTTTTTAAATTTGGGAATTTTAAAAAAGAAGAAGGTATAGAATTGAAAGTTTCTATTTAATGTTGTAATGCTAATCGCAAACATAAAAACATAATTTGATGTATAATCGATAGTACGAATGTTGTATTTTATACAGTTAAAACACTTTGCAAATCAATTTTTAAAATTAAAACTAACATTTCTAGATAACACCCTTAAAACTACATGAAAATAAAACCCAAACATAAATTTTATTTTAAAACAAACAAAGTAAAAGGGGGAAACAAAACGTAAAGGGAAGAATCTAAATGAAGTCTAATTTAAAAGGACTGGGCCCAAGCCCTTTCCCCAAGGCAGGAAAGGGGGGGGCGGTTGTTGAGGATTTTCCCACATCAAACACACTTTTTCAAGACTAAGTTGGAACCCCAACAATTTTTCTTACAAACATAAATATACACAAAAATAAAAAACATCAGGGAAAACAGGATACCTTTGTGGGTGTTTTTCTTCAGAATATTCTAGAATTTTTTTTTTTAAAAAGTTTTATTAAAATGATAGAAGAAGTTGATGTTTTTCCCTTTTGGGGAAGTACAATGTTATACCGGGGAAATTACATTGTTTTTTAACCTGGGAAGTACATTGTCAATCGGGGAAAGACATTGTCATCCTTGGTACTTTTGTTATACCGGGAAAGGGCATTGTTAAAATTTGGGAAGAAATTTTTTGTCATACCGGGGAAAGTACAGTCATATCGGGGAAAGGTACATTGTCATCCGGGGAAAGTAAATTTGTTATACCTGGGAAGTACATTGTCATCCCCAAAGGGAAATTTGTCATCCCGGGGAATTTACATTATCCCGGGGTACATTTTTAAACCTGGGAAGCATTATCATACCGGGGAAGCATTATCGCAGTCGGTTTCTTCTTCTTCTTCTGGTAACGCACCATATTGCCCACTTTTTAAAACCCAAAGTTTTGGCGGGCCAAGTTTTTAACCCCCTTTTGGGGATCCACACTTCCGTTTTCCCTTGCCAGAATTTTTTTACTGGGGTTGATTTCCTTCTAACTGTGGGAGGGAGGGTTTTCCCCCACTTGGACGTATATTACTAGAGTAAGATGATCGGCGTCTGAACAGTATCGCCCTTCGCCAATGTTTGAGTTAATATCGGTCAACCTTCGGGGCATTATCGGCATTCTTTTCTTTTCCACGTTGAGTTTTTTCCCTGAATATGAATTTTTAGCTTTTTTGGGTTTGGGTTTTGGCCTTTGGAATTTTTAATGTTCTACTTGCATTTTCCCTTTTCCCGAGAAACACGGGACTGGGGCGGGGCCCTTTTTTAGAGGGTCTTTTCATTCGGCCCCAGTAAAAGAACTGAAATTTTGCGATCCCAAACATCGCCCCCCAGTATTTCCCGGGGATTTGGTTGTTGATGCAACAGTATTTGCCCGGATGTCCCAGATGTCAGTTTGAAACACCTAAACAACTTTAGGATTTTTCGCTCCCCAAACCCTTCCCCAATAATTGTATCTCCCTTGGCCTCTGATACGAAGTTTACTGAAACCCTTTCCTGGTGTCATCACGACATGTTGCATTTTTTAAAAGATTTTTGCCAGAGCTGGCTTTTGGGGGTTTGTGCCCATTGTTTCAAGGCGAGTGCCTTCTAACGACTCGTCCCTTTTCCTTCTACCCCCAGTTGTTCGGGGGAGAGACGAGCAACAAAGTCACTCTGGGTTCTGTTTTCCCTGTTTGCGGGCAAAATCTCGTTAAAGGTAACTGTGTCTGCACCACACTTATACCGAGTAGCTCCCCCCTCGATCCCTACCCACAAAGAAACGGGAACCCCCTCTGTCTTTTTTCCAGGGCCACCTTTTTAGGTGGGGTAGGATTTTTCCTTTTTGCCACCCTAAAAAACCTGGCGTGACGTTGTCCTATAAATGTCCCTTTTGCCCCCGAACCGGGAATTTTGAAAAGGACATCTTTTAAAAAAAATAAATAAATAAAGTAAAATTTTAACCCATGCACAAAAAAGTCTCAAAACCCAATGGTTAAAGCTTTAAAAAAAACCCTTAAAATATAGAGAAACAATGTCAGGGATTTTTTTAGAAGAAAAATTTTCCATTGAAGACCATCTTTAAAAAGCCAAAGATGGAGGTGACTCATGTATATCGTATGCCAGAATGGCTTTAAAAGGGCAAAAATGGACTGTTGATGGAAAATGAAGGCCTGGACGCCCAAAGGAAATGAAAAAAAACCATGGAAAGAAAATTTTAAAAAGGACTTGACGGGAGAAACAGATGGAAAAGCAGAAACGGCAACAATGGAAATATTTCCAAAAATTTTTTATGTTTCAAACTGAACAAGACGGGGAAAACAGATAGGTCAATTGTTTACATTAGCATTTGTTTTCATTTCATTATCTATATTAGTTAAGTTGGGGACGAAAACAAGAAATTAAACATGTTTGTGAAAATTATTATGGGCCCTCCCAAATTAAAAAAAATTACACAATAAAATACAGGGTGTTAGGATAAAAGTAGCCCCTAATAATTTTTGGGTTTGTCAATCGGGCTATTTTTTATCTTGAACCCTATAAACTCCCCCCCATATGTGGGTACTATACTGTGGCGTCTGTTTTGGGGCTGGGTGACTGGTTTCTTTTAACCCCGGGGATAAAATTTTGATCAAGTTGCTGATATTTTGGGGCCAGAAATTTTCGGTGGGGAATGGCCCCCGAGGGGTTTTGGGGCCCCAAATTGAGGTGTAAAGAAATAGAACCACTGTTACCCTCCATGTCTGAGGGGGCAAAGGGATTTTTGGCTGCAATCTTTCCGTTCCTAAACGGGGGAAAGCCCCAGAGTTTAAGGGCCAAAAAAACCCAATTTTAAAACTATCACGTTCTTCCCAAAGATCAAACATATCCACAAAAAAGGTTTTAAAAATTTTCGAAAAAGTTGAAAAAAGGGGGTACAATATTTGAGTTGGGGAAATGATTCATTGTTCTTAAAAGACAGCTTTTCTGAAATTAAACTCTGTTTCAAAAACGAAAAAAATTTTAAAGGGGATTCCAAAACTTTTTTTTTTCAATTTTTCCCATGTTTTTATACACAACCCCTGATATTTTAACAACAAAAAATCTTCAGGGGGGAAATTTTTTTTGTTTTTTCAACTATTTCAAATCTATCTATCAAATTCCCCTTTTCTATTATCTATCTATTTTTATCTAATCATCTAATCTTCATCATCTTCTAATTTCCATCATCTATTCTTAAAAATTAGAGATACCCCATACACCAAAAAAAAATGTAAAAATTTTTAAAAATAAAATTCTTTAAAAAACAAAATTTCAGTAAGGTAACCTTAATTCAGCTAGGAAAATCCCCGAACAAATAAAATTCACTAAAGTTTCATTTTTCGGTTAGTTTTAATTAATTTTTAAGAATTAATTCCAGTAGAATGAAGAATTTTTATTACCCAAGACAGACGGGGGGTTTTAAAAAATTATAACAACTAAAAGGAATAACCTGTTATCACTAACAAGACACTTATTTAGTCAATTTTTTTCCCAAAAAGAATTCAAGCAGCATTTAAAAACAAAACAAAAAAAAAACAAGAAAGTTTTGGAAAAAGAAATCTTTAAATTTAAATTGAACTTTTTTGTTTGCCCAGTGAAATACATCAATCGTGAAATAGTTCTATTTATATGTTTTTATTAATTTTGAAGATCCCCGTCTTATGGAAACCAAAAAAACAAAGGAAAGTGTAATTAAAAAAATTAAATTTTAAGGGTAGTTTTGCATTAGCCATCTGGAAGGGCTTTGGGTTTAAAAATTGGAGTTAAAGGGGGTGTATTTTTTTCCCCTTTCTTGTGTAACCTTCCCTTAGCGGGGGGTAGAATCAAAGGATACCCTTACAGAGAAAGGGGGTAAGGGGGAATAGCGGGCCCTGGGGCCCAACCACCAAATTGGTTGCTATAAACGGAATTGAAACTATTAAAAGAAGAAAGAACAGAATTAAAACCAATGTTAGTTAGGAAACGCCAATCCCCTGAAAAAAGAACCGTCTTCCAGATCACTTTAAAAGGGAACCCGTTTTGAAACACTGGAAGGTGATGGGGAAAAATAGGATGTTTGTACAGCCACCTAAATGAAGACTTTCGGTAAATGGGTATTTCGGAAAGCGACATCAAAGAAAGCCCGGGATCACGGGGAAACATAGTAAAAGGTTAGGGGAAAAATTGAAATATTAAGAAAATAAGGAGCGAACCTGAAGCAAAAACAAGTTTTCAAAAGTTATAACGCGAGGGTACAAATGTGAAAAGAAAGTTGGGGAGATGAAAAAAATCCCCCTAAATAAGGAGAACAAAGGCGGCACCCAGCAAATAAACCTAAAAAACAACCCTGAAAAAACCGGGAATCTTGGTTAAAAGGGAAAATAACCAGAACAGGGCCATTGGAGACAAGACGGGATAATTTTCTGACTAAATGGGTTATACCGGGTTTCGGCGGGCCCGGTGAAAGAAAAAAATTAATTTTCTGACTAAATAATATATACCAGGTCTGGAATAAACGCTAAAGTAGAACAGGAAAAAATTGGGGATGCCCCTAAACTTGTCTTGCCCCACAGACTACAAGACATGTGGGAAAAGTTTGTTTTACCCCCGGGCAGAAACAGGGCAACGGGCCCCGGTTTTTAAAACCCAGCCAAGAAAGAAAAAAATTTTTTTCCAAGGGGCCAACATACAGCAGGGCAAAAATCGATATTTACTGAGGGAAGGGATAGGTTAAGAAGAGGCTGATCAATTTGTTTTTACCTTGGAAAAAGATCAGCCAGCCCCAGGATTTTTAAGATTGGGAAAAAAAATTAAAAGGCCAAAAGGGAAGGGTGTGAGGTTGGGAGTTGGCCCCTGCCCCCTCCCCCCTCCCCCCAAGTGGTGACCCGGTAACAGACGGTTTTCCCAGTCTGGCAAAGGGGGAAGGTGCCATGGGGGGAATCGGGGGGGGGAAAGAGATGAAAAGGTAGTCACGCAAAGATGGGATCCCCCAAACACAGACAGGGGGCCCCCAAAGGGGTGGCTTTAACGCTTGATTGACTATTTCCCGACCGAGGGGAAAAAACTTGAAGGAAAAAAGGAAACCGCGTGGGCGAAACTCGGAGCCCCCTTTGTTTCTTGAGCCCTCTTCTTGACCCGATGAGTATGTTGGGAGTTTGAGCTGACATGGGTCCCATAGGCCGATCAAAAAGACGTCGCCCCCGGGGGGGAAAAATTTCCCGAACCCGTGTCCTCTCTTGACCCGCTTCTTTTGGGGCCGAAGTTTGCGGGGTGTCGAGTCGAGGCCAAATTCCAGGTAGAAATTGAGGAAATTGTGGGTAGGCACCAGGGCAGGGTTAGGGGGGGCCCCCAGGTGGCGGGGCCCCGTGACCAACCCGGGGGGGGAGACCGGGGGGAGTCAAAAGGGGGAAAATTTTACGGGGGGAAACCCTTTTTTAAAGGCCCAAAAAAAGGGAGCAGGGCGAGAACGATGGTGTTAGGCACCAGGGCAGAGCTAGCACGCACCCCCGGCGACCCCAAAGTGATCCCCCCCGGGGGGCAGGCGGGGCATGAAAGGCGAAGGCACGGAAGGCACAGAAGGCACGGAAAGGGCCCCAAAAGGGAGGAGACAGGCGGGGAGCATGGCAGGAAAAAGGGTGTGCTTTTTCCACCCAAAGGGCAGAACAACGGGAAAGCCCAGCAGAGAAAAGCCAATGGCTTTTTCCGCTCTTTTGGAATTTTGCCGTTTTGGTTGGGGACAATAAAAGGGCACGGAGCGGACCTTACACAGAGCGGGAGGGGCGGAAACCGGGTGTCCATTAAAACTACCGGTTTTGTTGGGCAGATGGCGCTCAAACCCGGGGGGGGGACGGGCCCAAAGGGGTTTGTTTGCTGCGCAAAAAAAATGGAACCTGCTGTTTTTTGGGTTTTTGGCTGGGGAAGCAAAGGTTGGGGGGGCAAACCCTTGGCCAAAAAACCCCGTTTAAAACCCCCCCCAAAAACCACTTGAGTTTAATAGGTAGTGGGCTTTGAAACTTCCCGTTCGTGTTTGACTGTTTATATATCAAATAGAATGATAAAAAGGGCAAGAACGATCGCGAGGAGAAAATAAGACATTAATGCCAAGAAAAAAAATTCAATTTTTGCTATTCTAAAAAATTGTGGAACTCAAATCCCTTTCCCCACAAAACTAATTTTGGAAATTTTTCAGTTTTAAATTTTAAATCTGTATTACAGTACCCCTCTGTCAAGATAAAAAATAAAAAAAACCCAAAGGGGGAAATTTTATTGTATTGAGTAAGATATGGAAGTCAAAGAAGATCAAAAAAAACCCCCTTTTTTTCCAATTCTGTCAATAAAATGGGGGAAATTTTTGCTGTTCTATGATTGGGAAACATGGAAGACAACAAAAAAACCATAAAAAAATGGATAAATTCGTAAATGGATGTTTACGAAATAGGGGGGACGAGAAAAACATGATAAGATTACAAACGAAGAACTCAGAGAAAAAAAAAGGGCCGATACCATGAAAAAGGGGCCCCGGGAAAAAAAGACGCTGGCGATGGATTGGACATACATTGAGAAGCCCGACGGGAAAGGCTTTGGGAAGATAGGCATTTTTTTTAAAAACCCCGCAGGGAAAGATTGGGGGAAGGCCTAGACAGAGCTGGAAAAAAGGGGCGCTGGGGGGCTGATTTTTAAAAAGGATAGGAAAAAAGGGAAAAGGGGTTGGAAGTGATGGAAAGAGAGAAAGGGCTGGATGAAGTTTTTTGAAGACCTGTCCCTTTTGGGGGTTAAAGGTGAAGAAGAAGTCTCTCTAGTAAAGTTGGGAGTCCCCAAGATAAATAAAATAAGATTCGCCCTTTGTCAACAGATGTTTTTCGATGATTTTGATTGGGTTGGTATGGCAGATTTCCCAAACACAGCCCGGGGAAAAAGAAAGGTTAATAAACATGTTCCCCCGGGTTAAGGGGGAAAAACATTAAGGGAACCCGGGAAGAAAAATGAGTGCCCCAAGACAAACGGAGTGAAACCCGGAGAAACGAAAAGGGGAACCTAAACAGACCGGGAAAATGGGGGCCAAAACTAAAGATGCTGAGCTATCTGGGAAAATCATAAAAAAAAAACGGCCCCAAAAAGACCGGGGTGACAAAAAATTTGTTGACCCCCATGCCCCAAAATTAGCGTATAGGAATGATTTAATTTGCGGGAAGAGGTTAAAGTTTAAATTTTTGCCCGGGAAAACAGTGACGATGGTCTATGGAATGTAATTATGAACAACCTCCCAGACAGGAAAAAGGGAAAAACTTTTCTGCTACGGGAGGAAAAAATACAATAAAAGTCCAGCTAAAAACAAATTTCAGGGACTGCTTGTTCTGACAACTTTCATTTTACAAAACAGGCCCCTTTTTGTTTTTAAATTCACAAATACAATTGTAAAAACAGCTTTTTAATTTTTTTGGAACAGGTAATTAGGGAAATAACACTTTCCTTGATTTCTTCAATGTTGTCTAGTGAAACTTGGAAAAGGGCGGGACAGACATGGGGTTAATGATTGATTGGGGGGGGTTTTGAGTTGATGATCGATTGAACAAAAATGTGAGGGGATAAATTAAATTGAACAAAAGGAAAATTTAGATTGTTTAACGAGAGTGTTGTTTTGTTTGATTGAACATAGATGTGAGTTGATGATTGATTGAACATAGATGTGAGTTGATGAGGGATTCAAATAGATGGAGTTGTTGATTGATTGAACATAGAGGGAGTTGATGATTTTTTGAACATAGATGTGAGTTGTTGATTGATTGAACATAGATGTGATTTTCCTTAAAAATTATAAAAAGAAAGAACAAAAAAAAAACTCTTAAAAGAAAGATCAAGAAACTTTTAATCTAAGAAACTACAATTAAATTTGAAGGATTTGGTCTAAAGATATTAAAAAAATTAAACATCATTTAAAACCATCCCAGAAATAAAATACAAGGGAAAGAAATATTTTTACAGAAAAACCCACACAGAAATTTTTGGGCTGAATAAAAACAAATAAAATTGCAAACAAAAATTTTAAATAAAAACATAAGTTAAATCCAGGGGAAAAGTTTTTGTTTGGGTTTTGAGATTGAGGGGTTTTACAAAAAAAGAGGGGTTTTGAAATGGTTAAAAGGAGATTTTACGGGGGGAAAAGCCTGTTTCCCCCTTGGGAAAGATTTGTTTTTTTTAAACCCGGGAGAAAATAAAATTGATAGTTTTCACACGCGTGGTGACAGCGCCGGGTGGCATCTTTAATTCATGTCCCCATATGTTTCCCCTGGTGGGAGGGGGGACTCAACTTTTTTTAAAAAACAAAGTCTGAACTGTCATGACGAGGGCAGATGGAATTGTGATGGTAAAAATTTCCCAGATGTCATAATGATGGTACACGACCCAGATGTCATAGTGATGTTACAATTTTCAGATGTCCACTGAGGGGTTAAAAGATACAGATTCATAATGATGGAAAGGACGAGGATGAAATTACTTTTCTCTGTCCTTTGATGATAAACAAAACTGATAATGACGTCATAAGGGTAGCTAGAGATTCCGTATATGCAGACTAAAAAGGATAAAAAAAAACCAACAAACAAATTTAGCCCTTTTCCCTAAACCCACCGGACCTAGTGGCAGAAGAAGCACTTTTTAGTACTTTCTTTCCCATGCCTTGTAATCTATATGGGTTTATGTTGATGATTCAATTTATTTTTTACTAGTTTTTTTTTCATTGTTTCTCTTCCGTTCCATTTCTAATTTTTTTATGTGGGGTTTTGGGGTTACATTTATTTCGTTATTCGTTTTTTTTCCCCCATTTTATTGGGAAACGTTTGTTTTTTGGTCGTCCATTTTTTTTAAAATTTTGTCACCCGTTGTTCTTTTTCCCTTGAAAAAATTTGTTGGTCGAAACGGCTGATTTTGTCATTTTTTTGAATTTGGTAAAACTACGCATTTTTTTGTGATTACTTTTGAATACCTACGGGAAGCTTTGGGTTTAAATATATGCTGAATCGATTCATCCCTGGTTTTGTGTTTCTTCTAAAATTTATGTGAGAAAGTATATGGGTTTAGAAATGCGAAGGATTTAAAGGGGGGACTCTGGTCGGGAAAATTGTATCGTTTTTTTTATTTTGAATTTGTGTAAAATTTCGAGAGGTTATGATTTAAAAAGGTAGAAAAAAGTTAATTTACAAAAAATATGTAAACCCTTGCCATGGAAATAATAAAAAAGGGGCCGCCAAATATAAAATTTAAACCCAAAAAGGCTCCGAATCAAATGAATTAAATAAATTCTTTTTCCCCTCAAAAGGTGTAATTTTGATATTTTTCTTCTTCTTTCATCGTTCAAGGTCGTTTTTAATTCTAGGGATATATAAACAGCCAAAACGAACGTAATGTACGTGAAACCAACCTTCGCCCCCCTTTTTAAGAAGTTGTTTATCCTTGGGTGGGGTTTTTCGATTTCAGTAAAGGTTTGTTTGTGGACCTTCCCTTTGGGTTTCAAAACCCGAACCCAAAAAAGGCAAGGGGTTTCCATTTTTTTCAGGGAAACCCCTTGAATCCCTTCCCGGGTTTATGAGCAAATCTGCCCCAAAATTGTAATACCTAAAATATTCAAAGATTTCAGGATATATTAAATATTACATTTGAAAAATTTTGGGTAAAATTAGGCCTTAAAAAGCTTGGGGGTCCCCCGAAAATTTTGGAAAAAAAATATTTTTTTAAAATACTGTGAGTCTGTATACGGGCCTATGGGGGCAAGGGTTTAAGTGCAGAAATATTTAAATATCAGTTCCGCCCCCATAAAAAGGTTTGGGTGCAATGAATCCCCAGCATCCTCTGTCTTTCCCTTTGGTGTTGCCCCTGCCAGATTGAACCTGCCCATTTTTTAAAATTTTTCCCTCCCATTATCTCTCGGTCTTCCTCTTTGCTTTTCCCCCCTAAATTTTTTCCTCTAGTAAAGTTTTATCATGGTTTTATGTTTTTTTAAAAGCCCAAAATATTTACTTGTCTAAATTTTTTTATTTCCCCCTTAATAATTGTTTCTTCATGCCTAGTTTTCCTAAAACTTTTTCTATTTGTTTTTCTGTCCTAACTCTCCCTTTATTCTTCTAAAATTCCACATCTCAAATGCATAAATTTTCCCCCCTTCTAACTGCTTGTTCTTTTCCATGTTTCAGAGCAATACATTAATGGGGGAATTATATAGTTTTTGGTTTTCTTTTTTTAGCCTTTTTTAAATTTTTTTGAATGTCAGTAACTTTCTCATACTGTTGAAATTATGCTTGGCCTTTCCCTTTTATTCTTTTTTTTAAATTTTATTTAATCCCCATCATATTTTATTATCATTAAGTTAAAACATTTTATTGGGTGAGTAATTCCCCATGTATTTTATATTCATTTTAGGTTTTTTATTTCCTTGTTGATCACCAAATTTTTTTTCCCCTTTGTTAAAATTTTAATCCATATTCCCTTCAAAGGGCATATATGGCTAAAAAAAAAATTTTTAAAATTTAAATTTTTTGTTCGGGTTTAGTGGTGTAAAAGGGAACACTTGGGCATTTTATGTATAACTAATTACCTTAAAGAAGTATTTGCTGAATTGTTGTTATAAGAAGACTTTTTTTATTAAGAATGGGGCGGAGTCAAAAGATAGGTTTTTGGGAAATGGAGGGTTTGGGAAAATGTCCATTTTAAATTTTTTTGGGCTGACACGAAAAGAACGACGTTTTATCACGTGAGGTTTTGGGGAAAACTTACCCCCCTTACTTTTTTATTCTCTCCATTGATTACTAACATCAAGCTAGAAAATTAATTTAAAGACGATTATACTGCAAACGATGAGTGAGGGTGGGAGGAATATCTTAGCTTGTGGACTGGGGGTTCTTCTTTTTTCAAACACCGTATTACAAATAAATCTGTCCATATATACCTTTTCCCCCGGGGCGGGTTTGTGATCATTTGTGTTTGGGGCCCGACTAAACTTTTTTTGGGGAAAAAATTTTTTTGGTTGTTTTATTTTGTATTCCTTATTATTTGTCTTTATTAGGTTAAAAAATTTAAAAAAAAAACCTTTAAAGAAATGAAAGAGAGTCAAAATGAGCCAATTGACCGGGAACCTTTGGGGTAAGGGGAGGGGGAGGCAGGGATGCCCCCTTATCACCATTTTCCCGTTTTGATAAAATTGATTGGAAAAACCCAAAAACAAAAAATAAAGATACAAAAAAGGGCATTTGGAAACGACTAGAAAGGGCCTGTATTTTTCAGACGATCTGGGATTGTCGTCGCACAATCCCACCCAAATTAAAAAATAAAACGGTTTTTAAAAAAAAGTCTCCCGAAACTAGGTTTGAAAATACACCAAAAGATCAAGGCCCTGAGAATAAATGCAAAAAGTAAACCAGATTATGCTGGGGAAAAAAGCTTCAGGGGTTTTTATAAATACCTTTAGAAATAGACAAAAGAAAGGGGGACCAAACAAAGATGTCAAGATAATACAAAAAAAACGGGGACACTTTATTACATTGAGTAAGATTTGGGAAACCCAAGGGATCAAAAAAAAACAAAAGCTGAGAATTTTTCAATCCGTGGTGGGGGATGTTCTGTGGCTGGGGAAAAATGGAAGACAACAAAGGAAACCTATCAGAAAACTACAGACCTTCATAAAAAGGGTGTTTAGTAGAATAGGGGGAACTAGGATCGTATGATAAGGGTTAAGGGAAAGAGGAACTCAAAAGAGGGGCTAAGCAGATACCAGTGGAGAAAGAGCAGGAAGAGATGGCGTTGGTTAGGAGCACATTGAGAAGACCGCCCTTAGGAAGCACTAAAGAAAGGCACTGTTTAGGAAAAAAGCAGGGAAAGAGGGGGGTAGGGAAAGGATATACAGACCTGGAGAAAGGCTGGAGGCTGAATTAAAAGGGTAGGTAAAAAATGGAAAAAAATTGGAAAAGAAGGAAAAAGGGAAAAACTGGAAGAAGCTTGTTGAAGACCTGTGCTCCGTTGGGAAATTTAATAAAAAAATAAGAAAAAATTATTTTGTATTTTCGAGGGTTATTCCCCCTTTACTTTGAATGATCCGGGCCAAACGAAAAAAACAAAATGAAAGGGCCCCGCCAGGGTAAAACGAGCTGGCCTGATCAGGACCCTACTCCCCCCTCTCGTGGTGGCACGCGCCGTCTCTTGCCTTAAAACCCAAAAATTTTTTTGGGGGCAAAAGGGGTAGGGAAACCCCCGTTTTCCCGAATTAGTGAGTTTTGGGACTAATCAAGATTCCCCCCCCACGTGGTGACCCCAGTAACAGACAATCGATATTATCTGTCTAAGCGGGTAGGGGGAGCTACTTTTGGTAAAAATAGGGATGCAGAAAAGTCACGTTGGGTAAGATCCGCTCGCAATGGTTGGGAAATCAATCCCAGAGTGAATATTAATGCCTCTCTCTCCAGGCCAAAGGGGAAAAAAAACGCATAAAATAAATGGATGAGGGGGATTAAAAAACATAAGGTTTTTTAAGGGATTTAAAACAATTGGTTTAAACCTAATTTATTCCAACCCCTGCTGTCAGTGCCAAAATGCCCACTGACTGGGGGCCGAAAGAAAGATTAAAACATGTGAAATGAAATGTCTACGAAAAGCTGTCAATGTTACAAGGCGTGATAGGGTTTAAAAAATATCGGCATCTTTTGGGACTGTACCATTTTGGGACATCGATAAAAAAAATCAAGGGTTCAGCCCATCTAATGAAAATGGAACCCATTTTCACCATCCTTTTCAAAGTCACACCAAGCTTGGGGGACGAGGCAGGCCAGGAAACATTGGGTAGATAAAACTCAGAGTCCCTTGGAAAACCGGGGCTGACAAGTCGGCCAAAACCCAAAAAAGATGGGGAAAAATAATCCCCCCCAAACTGGGCCCCGGGAAATGTGGTTTAAAAATAAGATAAATGAGGGGTGCATCCAGAGGGAAAAGACGTGGGCCCCCGTGGAGCAAAACCCTTTTGCCTGGGGGAGTTGGTGGGCCCACGAGGAGCCCGGGGGTGGGGGCCCTAGGGGCTCTGTGTGCAGACAAGATAGAGGGGTTTGGGGAATGTGTGCACGGTGAGAACCCAAAAAACACGGTGGGGCAGGGGAACAAGGCGGTGATCACGCATGCAGACGATGGCCGGGACCCCACCGGGAGGGGGGGGGACACGTGCAAAAGCCCTGATTTGGAGTGGCAAGGGGCGTGGGAGGGGTGAGGTCACAAAACCCCCCAAATTTCAAAAACTCGGCTTCCCGCAAAGGGTTTAATCCGGGGGGTTTCCCCCACAGGAAACCCACTGTCTTCTTTTTCCCTTGGGGGCAAAAAAAGGAAAAAGGGGGAAAGTACACAAAAAAGGGCTGTGGGAAAACAAGTAAATCCAAAAAAAAACCGTCAACCTGGGCAGATGACGCCTTTTAAACCCCAAGGGTAGGCGCCCCGGGTCGCTACCCTAAAAAAAAATAGCAACCTGCAGGTCCGAAGGGGAAAGGCGGGTTTAGGAAAACCCCGAAACGCTGGTTAAAACCCACCATTCCCGCCCAAACCGATATGGAAAAGGGAAAAAGGTCGCTGGAAGGCTGTTTATAATTACAATAAAAAAGATAAAAAGGTTTGGAAAAAAAGATCGCGAGAGAGAGAGAAAGAGAGAGAGAATCATATCTCCGGAGATGTCTAATGAAAAATTGCATAAATGCAAAGCAAATGTAAAAAAAAGCGGCAGGTGTATGTAAACGTATACTCACCCACCCCCCCTGGGAATACATGGTCGGGACCATAATTGCCCCGCTCTTTGGGAAAAAAAAAGGGCACTCTACCCCACGCACTATCTCAAAATTTGAAAATCAAAATTGCTGGGGTTTGACAACAATAACCCAAAAATTGAATAACTATAACATAAAATACAAAAATGAAATAACCCCGTAAATCTTTATTTTTAAAAAAAGTTGAGCCCTCTTTTTTTGTGTGTGGTGTTTTTTTTTGGGTTGGGAAACGATGAATCTGTTGTTGAAGTTTGAATTTCTTAATTTTCCCTTTTTATAAGGCAAACAGCCAATTAATTCAACCTGTCTTTGGGCCATACTATTCCCAAGCAATGTTTGGGTTTTTTTAAAATGCTGGAAAAACCTTGCATCTGCTGTTGAAACTGGGTGGAGTAATTTGCGGGTTTTTTGGTACTTTTAGAAAACGATTCCCCTTTAAAAAATGATGCATAAAACTGTATAAATCACAGACTGAAAAAATATTCCCTTTGGGCGTTTTTGTGCAGAGTCAGTCTATACAGCAATGTTTACAGTTCATATATTTTTAACAAAATTTTTAAAAGAAGGAACTTTTTTGGAACTTTTCTTACATGCTTGAAATCCCAAAGACCGTTGGGGCCACAGTCCTTCACCATGAAATAGCAAAAAAAAACAAAAAAACTTTGCTTTTCTTCACCGGGGGAAAAATTTTCCAAGATTTTTACTAAACCACTTGTTTTCTTCTTTCTTCTTCAACCACTCCACATCGACCATTTGTTTCTTCTTCATTTTTTCAACCGCTCCCCATCGACCACTTGTTGCCCTTTTACTTCTTCAACCGCCCAACCCACCACTTGTTGGGTTCCTCTACTTCTTCAACCACTCCCTCGACCACTTGTTGCCCTTTTACTTCTTCAACCGCTCCCACATCGACCACTTGTTGCTTCTTCTACTTCTTCAACCCCACCACATCGACCACTTGTTGCTTCTTCTATTCCAACCGCTCCCCCGACCATTTTTCCCTTTTTCTACTTCTTCAACCCTCCCCATCGACCATTTTGCTTCTTCTCTTCTTCAACCCCCCACACGATCCTTTTGTTTTTCCCCTTTTAAACCCCCCAAAAGACCCCTTGTTCTTCTTCTACTTCTTTAACCCCTTTAAACGATCCTTGTTGCTTCTTCTACTTCTTCAACCGCCCACATCGTTTTTTGTTTCCCCTTCTTCAACCGCTCCCATAAAACCCCTTGTTGGTTTTCCCCACTTCTTTAACCGCTCCCCATCGACCCTTTTTTGCTTTTCTACTTTTCAACCCACTCCCCAAAACCCCTTTTTGCTTTTAAATTTTCAACCACTCCCCTCGACCACTTGTTGCTTCTTCTCCCTTTTTCCCAAACCGGGGTCCCCATCGACCATTTTTGCTTCCCTTCCCCCCCCTTTTCAACCACCCACAAACAACCCCCGGGTTCTTTTACCCCAAAGTTTTTTTTTTAAATTTTTTTTTTATTTTAACCATTCCCCATTGACCATTGGGGGTTTTTTTAATTACTGAATTGTTCTTCTTTAAAAAATTCCAAACCGGGACCACCGGCACTTGTTCTTCCTTTTTTTTAACCCCCACATCGACCACTTGTTGCTTTTCTACTTTTTTTCAAAATGTCACACGCCACTTTGCTTCTTCTTTTAAACCCTCCCCTCGACCACCTGTTGCTTCTTCTACTTCTTCAACCGACCATCGGGGCGTTGCTTTTCCCCAAATTTTTTTTCAAACCCCACCACATCGACCACTTGTTGCTTCTTCTACTTCTTTAACCCCCAATTTCCCCTGTTCTTTTTCCACCTTTCCAAAAAACCAACCCAAATTTTCTTCTTCCCCTTTACATCCCACCAAAAACTTTTCTTCTTCCTTTTTCAACCCCTCCCCCATCGAATTTTTGCTTCTTCTACTTCAACCACTCCAACGACCACTTTTTGGTTTTTTTCCCTTTTTCCGTTCCCACATCGACCACTTGGGTTTTTTTCTTCTTCAACGCTCCACATCGCCACTTGTTAACCCTCTTTATTTGTTATGTGATCTTAGCCTAAGCGTGATTGCGGTTTTGCCCGGAGGGGCCCTCAAGGGGCCAGCCCACCCGATTTCTGCAACGCCGGTTTTCGGGTGGGTTCCCCGGGGGCCACTTCGGGCGCTTCTTTCAACATGCCAAGGGGGGCAAAAAGGGAATTTTTCTTTGCTTCCTGTTTAAAAAACCGAGCGAACCACTTGTTACAGAAAGTTTCTTTTTCTTGCCAATTTTTGGTTTTTTAAAAAATTTGGCTTTATGTAACCAACCCTTTAATTTTGTTTTTCTTCTATCTTTAACGAAACGGGGTTTTTTATAAAAATATCGTTCTTTTTTAATTTTGGAAAGTCAATCCGAAATAGGGCCCCACCTTTTAACGAAACGAAAATTTTCATTATAGATGTAAATTAGGAACAGGGGTTTTTTTAAAACATTCTATGGTGGTTAGTTACTTATTTCTATTATTTTTAAAAAATATTTTTTTTTAAAAAATTCGAGATTCAATCGGTAATTACAAACATTTTTTTAAAAATAACTCCCGGTTTAAATGTAAAGAATTAAATAAAGAAGAATTTTCCCTGAATGGATAAAATGAAAATTTTCAGGGTTACATTAGGGAAGGGGCCTAGTTCGCCACATTAACAGAAGTCAAAAAGGGCCCCATTTCCAAAAAAAAAAGGGGCCCTGGAAACGGAACAACAAAAAGAAAAGAAAAAAACCTTTTAATTTCCCGATTTAAATAATATTTGTTATAATGATTTTTATATTATTTTGATAAAATATGTTTGTGTTATATAACAATTTTTAAAGCAACGTATTGGGTTTAAAAAAAATAATGGGTTTAAATGCTCATTGGGGCCCAAATGTCAAGGGGGTTTAAAGAAGGGGGGTGGGTAACCGCCCCCTTTTCATTTACCCCGGGAAAGGGCTTTGGGTTTAGGGCTGGCTGGGGCCCGGGGTCAAATTTTAGGTATTGGGAATAGAAAGGCCCCGGAAAAAAAATGAACCAAAATCCTAAATAACCCCCGATATCCCATTGTTCGCTAAAAAAATTCCCCAAATTAAAAAAAGGGAAAAAGGGGAAAGGCGACCAATCAAAAGCCAACCCCTTAAAATGGGAAACCCCAAAAAAAAATTTTTTGGGTTATCCAAAAACCCAGATGGGGGAAATCGGTGACGAAGGCCGTTTAAAGGGGGTTTTTTAGGTAAATTTTGGGGGGTGGGGAGGGAAAAAATGGTTTTTACCGGAGAATTTTTGTCCGATGGGAAAGGCTGCTCACGAAAAAATGAGAGGTATCCAATTGGGAAAAGAGGACCCAAATTCACGGGAAAAGGGGCCAAAAAATGCCCAGCTGGGGAGGCCAAAAACAAAAGAAAAGGGGTGTAACGAATCAAAAATCTTGGGTTTTTCCCAATCTTCGTTTCAGGGAAAGTTTTGGGAAACCGTACATGAGGCAAAGGCGGGAAACCCATTGGGGGAAAATTTAGGGGCCCAAAATTTTTAAATTTTGTTTTAAGTCTAACGAAACTGCCTCCTTTTTGACAATCGGGGAAGGAAGGTTTCCAAAACAACCCCCAAACCCCCAAAAACTATCAGGGTTTTTGATAGCGCCGATTGAAACGACCCTTTTAAATTTTTGGGTTTTGCCCCCGACCAGTGTTTGCAGACAGGAAAATGGGGGAAAAATTTTTGGAAATTGCCAAGTAACGCCACGCCCCGAAGCGGCTGAATTTCCCCCACTCGGAACAAACTCAATGGTGATGCCGAAATGAAAGGTTGATTTGGGACAAATCCAAATTTTTTGGGTAAGGGCAAACTTTTGGACGCCGATCATCCTCAGAGGGGTCCTTTTCGGGCCAAAGAAAACAAAAATTTGCAAACCAAATGATTGTGTTTTGAAAAAGCAACACAAAAAAAATGATACTTTCCCGTGACCCCCCCCAGGGGGTCGGGATCGTTCGGATTTTACCCTTTGCGACCTTCTAGTCAACGCATTGCTTTAATTTCCTTTCCCTTTGGGGAGATTTAAGCCCAAAAAAAGGCCCCTAAAGATCATTAAATTTGGGATTTTAGTTGGAAGGGGAAAGACCTTTTACCCAAAAGGAGGAAAGCCGTTAACAAAAACACCCGATTTTTTCCCCCCCCTAAGATTTAAACCCGTCCGAGAAAGAGTTACACGGACACTATTCCTGCAACGATCACCGAAGGACCAAAATTTAAGGCCCCAAAGCCCCACCGCCTAAAGAATTTTTAAAAGGGGGAAAAACCCGGGAAAAATAACGAAACGCAAACCGGGGGCGCCGACTTTAACCCAATTTAAAAGGGGTGATTGAAAGAAAGGGGAAAAATAATTTTAAAAAAATTTTAAGGACACGTTACTCATTTTTTTTTTGATGGGGCCTTTGCCCCCCTTCCTAATGACTAAACCGCCCCTTTTCCCTTTTTCCCCCCAAACCAAATGTACATTCCCCCAAACACCCACAAAACGCGACTACATGCTATGACATTTTTAAAAACTTTTTTTCTATCGAGACATCTCTCCCCCTTTTGGTTTTCCCTGCTTAAATTTACAGTTAACAGAATAATTGCACCACGTGCTCAGAAATAAAAAATTAAATTTCCCCAAGGTTTTAAGAGAGAAGGAACAAGGGGTGGACTTTTGGAAAACAATGACCGCCCTTTTTCCGTTTGTCCCTTTAAAAACTCACTGTAAAAAAAGGGGCAGTCAATCAGCTCGTGAGTGAATAGAAAAGGTTTTTATAGCTTAAAATATAATAGATTTATAACAGATCTATAACAGATTTATAATTTCTTTCATAAAAAATATTTTTGAAAAGAAGGGTAAAAATCAAGTTTAGAAAAATTGTGAGATCTTCCGGTTAAACAAGGGTTTAAAACCAAAAACATTCTCTGACTTCCCAACCCTTTTGGGTTCCCGGGGTAATCAACAGAATGCACTGGTTTTACTTCAAATCAACAATGAAAATGTCGGGTTTACATCCTTCTAGCTTTGATTGTGGCGTTAACGGCGGGTAAGTCATGTTGCTCAAAAAATTTGGGGTGTTGTTTTTTTGGGTAGCAAGGCTGTATTCTATCAACCCTATTGTTTGGAATTTGGGCCCTTGACTGGGTGATGCGAAAAAGTTGCAGCGGGGATTGGGTGAAAATAGTCAACTAGTAGATTTGGATTTGCATAAGGGTATTGCCTTTTTAATAGAAAAAAAAAGCACGCCCGCCCAGCGTGTTCGTACGCGTTGGACGACGGGGGGCCCAAACCCTCTTTTGTGCGGTTTTGTTCCCCGGCTGGGGAAAAGTCCCAGATTTTTCCCAGATTTACCGTGTTCGTGGCACCGAGCCGAAGGGGGTTTCGATGTCCATGGCACCGAGCCCAAAAGGGGAAAGCCCCAAGTTCCCTTTCCAGATCCGGGGAAAAAAAAAAACCAAGATAGAAAGGGGAAAAAAGACAACTTTGCATCTATAGATCGGGTTGGGCTGGAGATGAGCTATGAAAAAACAAATATAATAAGACCCCTAAGGGGTAAACCCGATATCACCCCCGGAATCTAAAAAATAAAAAAAACAGAGCAGTTCACCCATTTAGGTAAAATCAACAAAAAAAACAATGTGGGGTTTTTTAACCCGAAAAAACAAACACCCGGGGAACGGGGTTTTCCCTATTTCGACACCATTTGCCCAGCCTAGCAATACGAACGTGATTACGACACCCATCGCCCTTTGCCCTAGCAATAGGGGCCCTTAAAACATCCAGCGAAAAGTCATTCTCTAAAACTTTCCCGATTTGGGTTTTTAAATTTTTTATTTGTTCCTTTTTTGGGAATTCTGTTTGTTTTTTGACTTTTTTTTTACCAGCCATGTTTTTTTTTTTGACTTTTATTTCCCGTTCCCCCGTTTTTTTTTGTACTTTTATTTTAACTAGTTCTGTTTGTTATTTTATTTCTTTAACTAGTTCTGTTTGTTATTTGTTTTTTTTAACTAGCTCTGTTTGTTATTTGTGGGTTTTTTTTAACTACTCTGTTTTTTATTTGTACTTTTATTTAACTAATTCTGTTTGTTTTTTTTAGTTTTTTTTAACTAGCTCTGTTTGTTATTTGTACTTTTTTTTAACTAGCTCTGTTTGTTATTTGTACTTTTTTTTAATTTAGTTCTGTTTTTTATTTGTACCCTTTTAATAATTTGTTTGTTTTTGTATTTATTTAACTACTCTGTTTTTTATTTTTTTTTTATTTAACTAGCTCTGTTTGTTATTTTGTTTTCTTTTTTTTTAACTAAACCTGTTTGTTATTTGGGACTTTTCTTTTTAAATAGCCCCTGTTTGTTATTTAGTTTATTTTAGCTCTGTTTTTTTATTTGACTTTTATTTTAAATAGTTCCCGTTTGTTTTTGTACTTTTTTTAACTAGTTCTGTTTGTTGGTTTAATTTTCTTTAACCAGCCTGTTTGTTTTTGTGGTTTTTTAACCAGCTCTTTTTTATTTGTACTTTTTTTTTAACTAGTTCTGTATGTTATTTGTGGTTTTTTTAACTAGCTCTGGTTTTTTATTTTAAAAATTTTTTTAATTAGTTCTGTTTTTTATTTGTAACCCTTTTTTAACTAGTTCTTTTTTTTTATTTGTCTTTTATTTAACTAGTTCTGTTTGTTTTTTTTACTTTCTTTAACTAGTTCTGTTTGTTATTTGTACTTTCTTTTTAAATAGCTGTGTTTTTTTTTTGTTTTTTCTTTTAAATAGCTCTGTTTTTATTTTAGTTTTTTTTAACTAGGGTCTGTTTTTATTTGTTTTTATTTAATAGTTCTGTTTGTTATTTTTTACTTTTATTTTCCCATTTTGTTTGTTATTTGTAGTTTATTTTTAAATAGCTCTGTTTTTTTATTTGTACTTTTTTAACTAGCTTCTGTTTTTATTTGTGGGTTTTTTTAATTGTCTGTTTTTATTTGTATTTATTTAACTAGCCTGTTTGTTATTTGTACTTTCTTTAACTAGCTCTGTTTTATTTGTACTTTTTTAACTTAGTTTATTTGGGTTTTTTGGGGTTTTTTTAACTACTCTGTTTTATTTTGTAAAATTTTTTTTAACCAGCTCTGTTTGTTATTTGTACCCCCTTTTAATTGTTCTGTTTGTTATTTGTCTTTTTTTAACTATTTTTTGTTTTTGTACTTTCTTTTTAATTTTGCTCTCTTTTTTTATTTTTTACTTTTTTTAACTAGCTCTGTTTGTTATTTGTAGTTTATTTAACTAGCTCTGTTTTGTTATTGTCTTTTTTTATTTAACAGGGTTTTGTTTTTTTTTTTGTAATTTTTTTTTAATAGTTCTGTTTGTTTTTTACTTTCTTTAACTAGTTTTTGTTTGTTTTTGTACTTTTTTTTAACTAGCTTGTTTTTTATTTGGTTTTTTTAACTAGCTCTGTTTGTTATTTTAAAATTTTTTTTTTTAACTAGTTCTGTATGTTAATTTTTTTGTTTATTTAACTAGTTTGTTTTGTTTTTGTACTTTTATTTAACTAGCCCCTGTTTGTTATTTGTAGTTTATTTTTAAAAAGCTCTTTTTTTATTTTTTAGTTTATTTAACTAGCTCTGTTTTTTTATTTGTACTTTTTTAATTAATTCTGTTTTTATTTTATTTTCTTTACCCTTTGCCTAATGTTTTTTATATGCTTTTTCACTCTGTTTTTTATTTTTTCCCTTTTTTAAATAGCTCTTCTTCCAATTTGTTTGGTCTTTAACACCGTTCCCATTTTTTTATTTAATTTTCTCTTTTTTTTTTATGAAAATTTTTTTTGGGTTATTCTTTTGTTGACTTGTTCTGTATTTGGTAGCCGTTTTTTTCTCTTTGTCTTATTCCGCTTTTTCTGTATTTAGGAGCCCTTTCTTAACCTCTTTTTCTTTTTTTTTTCTGCCTTCTTTTCCCTCCTAATTCCCTTTTTGGGCCCCCCGGGATTATGTTTTAAAGTCTAAGAGAAATGAGAGTTTTTGCCACTAATGCCCCACAGACCCATATTGCCGCCCGTGTTTTGTCAGTTTTTTAAAAGGATTAGCCCCTTTGCTGTGGTTTTGGGGGTTTAACCTTTAATTTCTAAACATCTTTCCCATTTTTCTTCCATTGAAAGTTGTTTACACTTTATTGTTCCCCCCTTATCCACTAAATGTAACTTTTATGATCTTTCGACATTTTGACTTTGTTAAACCCTTTTTTAATGGGTAAAAATGGTTCAGATGAATTTTGCTGCTGGTTTAGGACGAGATTTCCCTTTTGGGGAGATAGAAAAGTGGACACAATGTAGAACGTTTTTAAAAAAAAAAACGGAGCCCCCAAAAGGGAAAACAAAAATCGACTTCGCTTCTGCGCCTAAGTATAAAAACAAGACTTCCCGCCCAGTACTGCGCAAAAACCCCCCCGTTCTTCATCGTTTTCCCCCAGGCACCCAGTTTCCCCAAGTCTTTCCCTTTTAAACAAAGAAGGAAACTGTGGTTATATCAAACGGGGGTTTACATGACCGGTTTAACAAGGTTTATTTTACAAATTTTTTTGTTTTTTTTAAAATCTTTAGGGGCGGCCTGGATATTTTTGATCTTGCACGACTGTGGGGTAGTCTGGTGCCGCCCCCGGGGGGCCAGTCTGAGTGTTCGTCTTAGTGCTAGTCTGTGCTCGTCTGTAGTGCTAGTCTGTAGTGCTAGTCTGTGGGGCCGTCTGTAGTGCTATAGTCTGTCCATTAATTCGTGAGGTTTGAAATTGATTTTTTTGAAAATTTTCCCGTTGGGTCTCAGTGATTTTTGCTGGTTTAGAATATCCATGAGCTTTAAAAAAGTTTCCCTAGTTTCCCTAGATGCTCGGATTTTGGACATCGGGGAATTTTTGATCTTTTTTGACAATTAAAAATCGGGGGTCAAATTTTTGATTTTACGGGAATCCCAGAATTTGTCCATGTCAATTCTATTCATAGGTGTATCTCCAATTCTTTGATAGGTCAAGTAATTGGGTGTTGCCCTTTATGTAATCGTGAACTTGGGAAAAATAGAACAGTTGGGCCCCCCTTCGGTCCCATTAACCCCAGGGGGTCTTAATTTACCCTAAAATTGGGGATGGGGGGGGCGCATTTGGATATGGAAATGTATACCTTGCTACTTCTCAGTCTGTAATCAAAATATGATTTGTATCATCCCGTACATCTGACGATTCCATGAGGTTGATAATTGTTACTGGCTGGACAAATTGTAATCCATCTCGGTGCCAGTACTCGTCTTCCTCTCGGAGCACATGTTCAACACACTTCTTCCAGAACTGCATGTCTATCATTGAGAGGGACTCACGTGTCAGAACTTCAACATCACACATTTTAAACGTCCTGTTCTGTTCAGCAACTTGCCCTTTTACTTTAGCCCAGACAAGCTCTATCGGATTGAGGTGAGCATGATATGGAGGTAGTCGCAAAGACGTGTGGCCGTATTCCGCAATGATTTTGTCAATATGAAACACCTTTGTCTTATTTGTCATCCTCACCAGGTGCAACAACTCGGGTTTCAAATATGTATCATCGAAGCTGACATTTTCCTTAGCAAGCCAAGTCCTAATTTGATCTTTTGTATTTGATGCAGTTGGTACTTTGTCTTCCGCTGATACTGCGTTGTGATAGGATGCATTATCCATTACCAAGCATGATGGTCTGTTTAGAATTGGAAGTAGATCTTTCTCCATCCAGTGCCTGAAAATATGTCCATTCATTTCTGTGGGGTAGTCCCTACCGTCGGTACTTTTGATTGGAAAATAAGTCCAGCGTCATGGACAAGACCTTCTTCACTGCTTCCTGCATGTGTTAGTATAATACGCTGGCCTTTGCTGCTTGGTATTTTTCTTTTCTGTTCACCGTCTACTGATTGCCATTCTTTAGCATTGGTGTGGTGAGCATTGACCCAGGATTCGTCCAAATATACAATATCATAGCCTAGCCTCCGCCGCTCACGGATCTGCCTCAGGTATTTACTTCGGGCAGCAATTAAATGTGGCTTTTCACAAATAATATTCCTGCCGCCTATAATTTTTCTGAAGGTGAAGCCGGCGGCTCTTACAATTTTCCATAGAGTACTTTTAGAAATGTCTATGCTGCAATCTGATTGTAGTTTTAATTTCAGTTTCCTGAGAGTAACAAGTTGATTTGTCGCAAACATTTTCAAGAGCTCCTGTCTTATGACATCTATGTCAAAGTCGTCAATTGTTCTTTTCCTTCCTTGCTTGACATTAGTGCACTTTGTGTCCTGTTTAATCCATCCTGAAAAGGATTCTCTATTCAGACCAAGCGCCAGTTGCGTTCGTTTCTCAGGGTTATGAATATCGCAATATAGATGACCTCTCTTAGATTCCCTACGGAAGTGTTGGTATAGTAAAACTGTAACCTTCTGCATTGTTATAAATGTGCACTTCAGACTCATTATGAATGTGATATCAATGTCAGTTTTGATAAGCCAACAAATATGATACAATAGTTTCATACAAATAGCGAGATACACCTATAACTATACAACGGTATCCCAATTATAACGTCATATGCTTTCCGCTTTCAAAGTCGACTGGTTAGGTGCACGGAATTCCCGTGAAATTGTTGTTTACTCACGATATTTCAATGTTACCATAATGTATTTTTAGAACAACGCGTCTGTGTACCGTAGATCTGTTACTATTGTGTACAATCCGGTGAGGTTGATTTTAATATAACCTGAAGAAGAAATATTTCAAACTACATCAAATTTTCTTGGAAAAAATATTTCTCTAGCGTCATGGATATTCTAAGGCTGCTTGCAAAAGATCACTGAGATCCAACAGGTAGTTTTCGAGAAAATCAATTTCAAACGTGCTCACGAATTAATGGACAGACTATAGTATGTTTGCTTGTCTGTAGTGCTAGTCTGTAGTGCTCGTCTGTAGTGCTCGTCTGTAGTGCTAGTCTGTAGTGCTAGTCTGTAGTGCTGGTCTGTAGTGCTAGTCTGTAGTGCTCGTCTGTAGCGCTGTCTGCAGTGCTCGTCTGTAGCGCTCGTCTGCAGTGCTCGTCTGTAGTGCTAGTCTGCAGTGCTCGTCTGTAGTGCTCGTCTGTAATTCTCGTCTGTAGTGCTCGTCTGTAGTGACCGTCTGTAGTGCTGGTCTGTAGTGCTGGTCTGTAGTGATAGTCTGTAGTGCTCGTCGTAGTGCTAGTCTGTAGTGCTCGTCTGTAGTGCTAGTCTGTAAACTAGTCTGTAGTGTTCATCTGTAATGATAGTCTTTAGTGCTAGTCTGTAGTGATGATGAATGTGTTAGACAATGATGTATGTATTTGATGGCGATGTTTCTGCTGGATTTTGTAAGTGCTAGATAAAGTATATGCTAGATGATGTTCAGTTCGATGATGTATGTGCTAGATGATGTATGTGCTAGATGATGTATGTGCTAGATGGTGTAAGTGCTAGATGGTGTATGTGATAGACGATGTATGTGATCGACGATGTATGTGTTAGAGGATGAATGTATTAGATGATGTATGTGATAGGTGATGTATGTATTAGATAATGTATGTATTAAATGATGTATGTGCTAGGTGATGTATGTATTAGGTGATGTATGTATTAGATGATGTATGTATTAGATGATGTATCTATTAGATGATGTGTGTGTTAGATGATTATATATATGTTGCTATATGTTAAAATCTTTTTAAATGTTATAATTATATTATATTGTATAATTATGTTATATATCAAAATTATGTCAAATGTTATTTTAAAATATTTTAAAATTGTGGTATAATTATTCCATGTGTTAAAATTATTTTATATGTTTTAATTATGTTAAATATTATAAATATTTTATATGTTAAAATTGTGTTATAAATCATAATTATGTTATATGTTAAAAGTATGTTATATGTTATGATTATGTTATATTTTAAAACGAGGTTATGTTATAATTATGTTAAATTTTGAAATTATGTTATATTTTGACAACATATTTTATGTTGACATGTAAAATTATCTTTCTCTCTCTCTCTCTCTCTCTCTCTCTCTCTCTCTCCTTTCTCCATAGGGCGTATTCTTTTGCTGAGATTCACATAAGTTTATTCAAGCACTGATCTTCTCTAATCCCAAGTTATCATTAAATACGATAAACGGTTACATGATCTGTTTGACATCTTTGTTTTCTTTATTTTCAGGATACGCCAGTGTAGATACCGCAAAGAATTCTGATCCTCGAAACAAAAGAATGGTTGTTGCTGGTTCATTGGCTATAGTGTTAGATGGTGTGAAACGTGACCTGAATTCTGAAAGTTCTTCAAATAGCTATAATACTGATAAAAAGAGTATTGACGGTGATGCAAATGACCTTGATGCGTACAGGGACAGTAAATCATATGGTGATCAGCATTACGGGAGAAAGTTGTTATCATTACGCAATTCTGATGAGCTCCATCTTCCAAATTTAGATTTCAATAATAAAGAACAAGTTGAGAATGAAGAACGTAGATTAGAAGTTGAAACTAGACAAAATGGGTATTTGAGATTTGGAAAAGTTAAAATTAATGGTTATAGTAATGAACATGTGAAAAGATCACTGTCCATTCCCTGGGCTGGGTAAACGAGATATGGGCATGCTAATCATCAAATAGCCTGTCCTGAGCAGAACTTTGCACCCCAACAGTCCTCCGGAATTTCTTCTATCATAGCCGATGTCCTGCCTCTGCAGCTGTCATTTAAACCATAAGTTCATCCTGAATCCATCTTCCGTGGTCTTCCTCTTCTTCTCTTAGCCGGTATGTCCTTCCATATGGTCTTCCAGCCTTCATGTCTTTTATATGTCCAAAATATTCAATTTTCTCTTCTTATTGTAGCATCAGCCAGATTTGTTTCTTTGATTTTGAGTTCTTTCTGGATGGATCTATTTGTTCCTTCTCTGTCAAGATATACGAAGGACTCTTCTGTAACAGTATTCAAAGCACTTATATGTATCTCCACTGCTTTATTAAATGTCCATGGTTCACCATACTACACATACATTACATGGGAATGCTCGGCTGTAAACGAGATGTCACACTAACAGCGTCTTTACAAACTGTCTTGGAACAAAGTTTAAGCAGTGTCCACAAAATCTGTAATAATTTCTTATATTCAAAGCAGAGACAAACATTTACCAAATGTGGGAATTAAAATCTATTACATATACCCACTTGGTATTTGTATTTTAAATACATTAAAGCATTAAAGTATTAGAAATGAAAAATTAAATTAAATTTTAGAAAATTGTAATTACCAACATGTGTTACTTTTAATGGTCCAAAGCTAAATACACAATATTCAAGTTTATCTTTCTGTTCAAGAATCTGATTAATGCGGTTTGATATATGGCTCTACTTTGAGACCGCCTTCTTCATTAGCAGTACTGCTAATTTTATTTAAATTCCAAATATGTACATAATCCGATTTCGAATCTTACTAACTACTGTCTGATTGTCTCTGTAATCAACAACTGAAATATTTTGAAGAACTGCAGCTGAGGTGAACATTAGTTATCTTTATCATGTTTGATATTTACTTTTAGTGTCCTTAAAAATGAAAGATTTATATTTTCTTCTTTCTTCTTTCTTCTTTCTAATCCTTTTGTTTAACAGTTCAGATATGAAGAGATTCTGAAGTTTGTGTGCGCTATACATGGTGTCTTCTCTGCATCTGTTTATTATTATCACCTTTTACGTGGACGACTTTTGCATGTATCCATTATATTGAATAGCATTGCTCTTTGAGAGCGTTTTAACTGTATGTGTAATTCATGTTATGTTATCTTGATTTAAAGTTCAGTAGTACTGATGTTGTATTCACTTTCTACTTGATTCTTCATTTCTAAAGTTCAGTAGACTACTGATGTGTGTATCTCACTTTCATATGACCTTTTGATGTCTTCATTTCTAAAGTTCAGTAGACTACTGATGTTGTATTCACTTTCTTACTTGATGTCTTCATTTCTAAAGTTCAGTAGACTACTGATGTTGTATTCACTTCTTACTTGATGTCTTCATTTCTAAAGTTCAGTAGATATTACTTGATGTCTGTATTCACTTTCTACTGATGTTCATTTCTAAGTTCAGTAGACTACTGATGTTGTATTCACTTTCTTACTTGATGTCTTCATTTCTAAAGTTCAGTAGACTACTGATGTTGTATTCACTTTCTTACTTGATGTCTTCATTAAGTTCAGTAGACTACTGATGTGTATCCTTCTTACTTGATGTCTTCATGTTCTTTAAAGTTCAGTAAGAGACTACTGATGTTGTATTCACTTTCTCTACTTGATGTCTTCATTATCTGAATTCAGTAGTCACTTTACTGATGTTGTATTCACTTTCTTACTTGATGTCTTCATTTCTAAAGTTCAGTAGACTACTGATGTTGTATTCACTTTCTTACTTGATGTCTTCATTTCTAAAGTTCAGTAGACTACTGATGTTGTATTCAATTTCTTACTTGATGTCTTCATTTCTAAAGTTCAGTAGACTACTGATGTTGTATTCACTTTCTTACTTGATGTCTTCATTTCTAAAGTTCAGTAGACTACTGATGTTGTATTCACTTTCTTACTTGATGTCTTCATTTCTAAAGTTCAGTAGACTACTGATGTTGTATTCACTTTCTAACTTGATGTCTTCATTTCTAAAGTTCAGTAGACTACTGATGTTGTATTCACTTTCTTACTTGATGTCTTCATTTCTAAAGTTCAGTAGACTACTGATGTTGTATTCACTTTCTTACTTGATGTCTTCATTTCTAAAGTTCAGTAGACTACTGATGTTGTATTCACTTTCTTACTTGATGTCTTCATTTCTAAAGTTCAGTAGACTACTGATGTTGTATTCACTTTCTTACTTGATGTCTTCATTTCTAAAGTTCAGTAGACTACTGATGTTGTATTCACTTTCTTACTTGATGTCTTCATTTCTAAAGTTCAGTAGCCTACTGATGTTGTATTCACTTTCTTACTTGATGTCTTCATTTCTAAAGTTCAGTAGACTACTGATGTTGTATTCACTTTCTTACTTGATGTCTTCATTTCTAAAGTTCAGTAGACTACTGATGTTGTATTCACTTTCTTACTTGATGTCTTCATTTCTAAAGTTCAGTAGACTACTGATGTTGTATTCACTTTCTTACTTGATGTCTTCATTTCTAAAGTTCAGTAGACTACTGATGTTGTATTCACTTTCTTACTTGATGTCTTCATTTCTAAAGTTCAGTAGACTACTGATGTTGTATTCACTTTCTTACTTGATGTCTTCATTTCTAAAGTTCAGTAGACTACTGATGTTGTATTCACTTTCTTACTTGATGTCTTCATTTCTAAGTTCAGTAGATACTGATGTTGTATTCACTTTCTTACTTGATGTCTTCATTTCTAAAGTTCAGTAGACTACTGATGTTGTATTCACTTTCTTACTTGATGTCTTCATTTCTAAAGTTCAGTAGACTACTGATGTTGTATTCACTTTCTTACTTGATGTCTTCATTTCTAAAGTTCAGTAGACTACTGATGTTGTATTCACTTTCTTACTTGATGTCTTCATTTCTAAAGTTCAGTAGACTACTGATGTTGTATTCACTTTCTTACTTGATGTCTTCATTTCTAAAGTTCAGTAGACTACTGATGTTGTATTCACTTTCTTACTTGATGTCTTCATTTCTAAAGTTCAGTAGACTACTGATGTTGTATTCACTTTCTTACTTGATGTCTTCATTTCTAAAGTTCAGTAGAATACTGATGTTGTATTCACTTTCTTACTTGATGTCTTCATTTCTAAAGTTCAGTAGACTACTGATGTTGTATTCACTTTCTTACTTGATGTCTTCATTTCTAAAGTTCAGTAGACTACTGATGTTGTATTCACTTTCTTACTTGATGTCTTCATTTCTAAAGTTCAGTAGACTACTGATGTTGTATTCACTTTCTTACTTGATGTCTTCATTTCTAAAGTTCAGTAGACTACTGATGTTGTATTCACTTTCTTACTTGATGTCTTCATTTCTAAAGTTCAGTAGACTACTGATGTTGTATTCACTTTCTTACTTGATGTCTTCATTTCTAAAGTTCAGTAGACTACTGATGTTGTATTCACTTTCTTACTTGATGTCTTCATTTCTAAAGTTCAGTAGACTACTGATGTTGTATTCACTTTCTTACTTGATGTCTTCATTTCTAAAGTTCAGTAGACTACTGATGTTGTATTCACTTTCTTACTTGATGTCTTCATTTCTAAAGTTCAGTAGACTACTGATGTTGTATTCACTTTCTTACTTGATGTCTTCATTTCTAAAGTTCAGTAGACTACTGATGTTGTATTCACTTTCTTACTTGATGTCTTCATTTCTAAAGTTCAGTAGACTACTGATGTTGTATTCACTTTCTTACTTGTCCATGTTCTTCATATTTCTAAAGTTCAGTAGACTACTGATGTTGTATTCACTTTCTTACTTGATGTCTTCATTTCTAAAGTTCAGTAGACTACTGATGTTGTATTCACTTTCTTACTTGATGTCTTCATTTCTAAAGTTCAGTAGACTACTGATGTTGTATTCACTTTCTAACTTGATGTCTTCATTTCTAAAGTTCAGTAGACTACTGATGTTGTATTCACTTTCTTACTTGATGTCTTCATTTCTAAAGTTCAGTAGACTACTGATGTTGTATTCACTTTCTTACTTGATGTCTTCATTTCTAAAGTTCAGTAGACTACTGATGTTGTATTCACTTTCTTACTTGATGTCTTCATTTCTAAAGTTCAGTAGACTACTGATGTTGTATTCACTTTCTTACTTGATGTCTTCATTTCTAAAGTTCAGTAGACTACTGATGTTGTATTCACTTTCTTACTTGATGTCTTCATTTCTAAAGTTCAGTAGACTACTGATGTTGTATTCACTTTCTTACTTGATGTCTTCATTTCTAAAGTTCAGTAGACTACTGATGTTGTATTCACTTTCTTACTTGATGTCTTCATTTCTAAAGTTCAGTAGACTACTGATGTTGTATTCACTTTCTCTTGATTTCATTAAGATATGTTCTTCACTTTCTAAATTCTTAAGTAGACTACTGATGTTGTATTCACTTTCTTACTTGATGTCTTCATTTCTAAAGTTCAGTAGACTACTGATGTTGTATTCACTTTCTTACTTGATGTCTTCATTTCTAAAGTTCAGTAGACTACTGATGTTGTATTCACTTTCTCACTTGATATCTTCATTTCTAAAGTTCAGTAGAGTTACTGATGTGGTATTCACTTTCTTACTTGATGTCTTCATTTCTAAACTTCAGTAGACTACTGATGTTGTATTCACTTTCTACTGATTCTTCATTTCTAAAGTTCATGACTACTATGTTGTACAATCTACTTGATGTCTTCATTTCTCAAAGTTCAGTAGACTACTGATGTTGTATTCACTTTCTATGATGTCTTATTCTAAAGTTCAGTAGACTACTGATGTTGTATTCACTTTCTTAATTGATGTCTTCATTTCTAAAGTTCAGTAGACTACTGATGTTGATCACCTTTCTACTTGATGTCTCTTTCTAAAGTTCAGTAGACTACATGTTTGTCGTTTGAGTTATTCCTCTCTAGCGAATCTCATTACTTCATTTTTGTCTATGTTTATTTTCATGTTGTAATCTGTATATGTTAACTGGAGTCTGTTAATATGTTAATGTAACTTTTCTTCTTCTGATGATGATGATAATATGATTACCTGATCGTTGACAAAAAAGCAACTCATTTATGATTTCTCCAAGGTTGTCCATACACTGGTGTTAACTATTTTGCAGATTTAGTTGAGATATGTGATGAACAACAGAAATGATTGTGCACAGCCTTGTTTTTCATATTTTACTTATTTTAACATGTCTGTATTAAAAGTGTTTTTCATTGAATGTTTAAATAAGATAGAAGGTGTCGCCATTGCATGTTAACTATGCTCCAAATAAATACTAATTTATCTATAGACACCAAGAGCTGAGATAATATCGATTAACAAGTCAGGAGATAACATTGCTGATATCAGTACCTACTGGAGACACAAGTTCTCTTTACACAATCATGATTTGTTATGTCTTTTGAAGTGATATTACAAAATCGAACAAATTATTTTAGGGAAAAAAAGTAACAAATCAAGAAATATTTGACTGTGTAAAACATCAGAAATTGTAGGAAATAAATATAGAAAGTAACTTGGGATTACATTTAATAAATCTTCTTCTTCTTTTGTCGTCACACTGCTACCAATTTGTTGCCTAGTGTTGTGGTTTTCTGTTTTGTCTTGCGCTGTTCTGGTGTCTTTTGGGATTGTTATTTTTGCTCTTTGACAGGATTCTGCTATGCCATCTAACCATCTTTTTCGTGGTCTTCCTCTCGCCTATTTTTCTGATGTTCTGTTGTAGAAGACTTTGTATACTTTGGAGTTTGGATGCATTCTTATTAAGTGGACAAACCACTTCATTCTTTGTTTCTCAATGTAACTCAAGCAAGGTTCTGTGCCAACTTTCTTGACAATAAATATTATGTATTAATATATTTTTTTAATACTATGAAAACAAAAATCCCCAATAAATTTCATTAACATAAGAAATGCTAAGAATACCAAACCAACAAATGATGTACATATCATCTTCTATAAGTATGGCATCAACAACAGTAAAATGTCTTCCCTAGTGAGTTTTGTAGATATGACTTTTACTGTGTAACACTTTGGTTATTGATTATTGGTTACTAAACTGACGTCATTGCACTCCGGGAAGACCCATAGGTGCTCAGTCTCCCCAACAGATATCGATGAGTATGCATACTGATGGTTCCTGTGGGTCGCTGATTAAACACACCTCTCACTCTGTCTCTCAGGCATCCAGTTCGACTTGAACAACGGGTAACTCCAAACTGCCTAAATCACTTGATCGATTTAATATCGATTTTAGTGTCCTCATCCAACAGACAGTCGCGAAGAGACCGAAGAATATCCCCTTATCCATCTTCAACTCCCCAACAATCGATGCTGTTGATGCAAGCCTGTCCGCTCTATCATTACCGTAAACACCCGCATGCCCAGGACAGTATATCCACGTGACACTTTAAAATATTGGAATTAAGAGTTTAGAACAGAAATATCTCTGTTTATATAATAATAATAATAATTCCTTTCGTACCGTTATACGTTACATAGGGCCTGCAAGTAATTTCTCCATAACGCTCTATCCTGGGCAACTCGCTCAATCTCCTCCATGGAACTGAGACCGATATTTCCTGCCTCTCTCAGCAAAGTTCGCTTCAGAGTCTACTTAGGTCGACCTCTCTTTCTTGAACCCTTTGCATCCCACTTCAATGCCTGCTTTGATATTCGTTGATCATTTCTCCTCAAAGTGTGCCCAACATATCTCCATCTTCTCTGTCTTATAACAGTTGTCACTACTGGTTGACCAGACATGTCTCTGATTTCATCACTTCTCCTGAATTCGTTCCATTTTATATTCATTATTTTTCACAGACATCTATTTTCAAATGCATTCAACTTGCTTTCTATATCTTTAGTCATTTTCCAACTCTCGCTGGCATATGTTAGGATTGATACAACATTTGAATTGAAAATTCGTAATTTAGTTTTAATACTATATAACTTGCAGTTTCATATTTTATTTAGACTTTTAAAAGCTGATGTTGCTTTGCCAATTCGTATCATAATTTCTTTTTAACATTTCCTGTGCAATCAAAATTGCTACCCAAATAGGTGAACTGCTCTGTTATTTTTATCATTTTAGATTCCAGTGTGATATCTGCATTACTTGCCATAGGTGTCTTCATTATATTTGTTTTTTTATAGCTTATCTGCAGTCCAACTTTTGATGCTATAGATGACAAGTTGTCTGTTTTTCTTTGCATATCTTGGTTGTTTTTACTTAACAAGGCAATATCATCTGCAAAATCCAAATCTTCTAGTTGATTATTTTCTACCCAATCGATGCCAGTTTCGCCCCCGCAACATTTTCGCATCACCCAGTCAATGGCCACTCCAAACAATAGCGGAGATAGAATACAGCCTTGCTTTACTCCGGTTTCAACCATAAACCAGTCGCTGTGTCCACCATCAGTGCGAACTGCACACTGTGAACCATCATAGAGGCTCTTTATAATGTTTATTATTTTGTCTGGTATTCCATAGCATCTCAGAATATTCCACAGAGATTCTGTGTAGACTATCAAAGGCTTTTTTAAAATCGATGAAATTTAGTATGAGTGGTTGTTGCTTCTCAATATGTTCCTCCAAAATTAGTCGTAGGGTAATTATTTGGTCTAATCAGCTTCTCCCAGGTCTAAAACCAGCTTGTTTTTCTCTCAGGGTTGTGTCCACTGCTCCTTTGATTCTATTAAGAATGATTTTGCAGAAAGTCTTGGTCACTACAGATAATAGGGTGATCCCTCTCCAGTTGTTGCAATCTTTGAGATCACCTTTTGGGGATCTTAACAATTATTCCCTTCTTCCATTGATCTGGGACAGTTTCTTCTTCCCACACTTTATTAAATAGTTCTTGCACCTGGCTAATAGTTGTATCATCAGCCGCTTGAGCTTTCGAGTAATGTTGTCATCACCGCTGCCTTATTGTTTATAAAGGGAATCGATTGCCCCCTTGACCTCGCTACACTTATCATTTCTTCGTTAATTGGTAGGGACTGTTTTTTGCCTCTTCGTCAAACTTGAGTAGTTGGTGGATCAGGTCTTTTAATATTTTTTTAAATGTTCTGCCCATCTTTTCTTCTGCTCGGTATCTGATGTTAGAACTTTACCATCTTTGCTCTTGTTTGGGGCCCACCCTGAAACAATTTAGCTGTTTATACCAATTAGAAAAATGTATTGGATAGCATAGCAATATTGTGCAACAGGGAGGTTTCGTGCTTGAATATTGTAGCAGTTATCACTGAACTGTGAATACGGGTCCAGTTTTTCGTTAAATTTTTTTAAATTTTAATAAGATCTCTGTCTGATTAGACATCTGTCCTCTATCGTTTACATCATGAAGATATAGCTGATTGTTTCTCTTTTCATCTGCTCTTCATCTAGGCCAAATCCCCAACGTTTCTTGCATCTTCGTGAAAACATATTTTTCAGATCTGCTTTATCAAGAAAATTTAGTTCATATGAGGTCATTCCGTCTCTTATGTTTTTTGCTAACAGTTGCCCTTATGTTTTCTACGTCTTCGCATAATATCTCTTTCTTGCCTTCCGGTTTCTATTTCAAAGCCAAACGTACCAAAGTGTGTGCCCTATTAAACTGATGATCTCTGTATGTTGTCCAGTTATCTGAATTCTCAACAGTTTATTCCAATACTTGTGATTTTTTTCTGACATCCTTATCTATGGTTACATATCTCAGCCAGATAAATCGTCCACTTCTTCTATCACCTTTCTTCCTTCCAATATGTGTGTTTTGGTTTATTCTCATTACTTTGACTATTTTAGTATTGTTTTTTATATCTATTGATTTGACTAATTAACTTACTTTGTTTTCTG
This sequence comes from Arion vulgaris, assembly GCA_020796225.1. Taxonomy (NCBI): domain Eukaryota; kingdom Metazoa; phylum Mollusca; class Gastropoda; order Stylommatophora; family Arionidae; genus Arion; species Arion vulgaris. The sequence continues at coordinate 48,983,899 of CM036761.1, forward strand.
CTGTGTGTCCATTATGTGTACAAACAGTACTTTTTTTTCCCTTGTGTGTCCGCTTAGTGTGTGTACAACAGTACTGTGTAGTCCACGGGGTCAATGTCTAAGCCTCTTGGTTGGTTCCCAACTAATCCCTCTTCATAGACTGATGCAATTATCATAAGTCAAATATGTCGTTACCTCGTACTCCCACAGTTCTAACTTCATTCTAATAATCCATATATTCATGACGAAAAGCACAACTTCATAAGTATTTTGTTTTGGTTTGCTGCACTTCTAAATTATCAATAGTACAAATAAATTTTTTTCCCTTTTGCAAAGTTTTTTTTTCTTGTTTGTTTTTATAGGGTCTCTGTGTGTCTGTGTGTTTTACAATCTTTGTTTCTTTGTTTGTTATTACATTCTCTGTGTTTGTTATTACATTCATTGTCTGCTATTACATTCTTTGTTTGTCTGTTCTTACATTCTTTGTTTGTCTGTTATAACATATTTTTGTTTATATTATTCCATTCTGTGTTTGTTTGTTATTACATTCTGTGTTTGTTTGTTATTACATTCTGTGTTTGTTTGTTATTACATTCTGTCTTTGTCTGTTATTACATTCTTTGTTTGTCTGTTATTACATTCATTGTTTGTTTTGTTATTAATTCTTTGTCTGTTATGACATTCTTTGTTTGTCTGTCATGACATTCTTTGTTTGTTTGTTATTACATTCTGTGTTTGTTTGTTATAAACATTCTTTTGTTTGTCTTCATGACATTCTTTGTTTGTTTGTTATTACATTCTGTGTTTGTTTGTTATGACATTCTTTGTTTGTTTGTTATCACATTCCTTGTTTATCTGTTATTATATTTTTGGTTGTTTATTATACATTCTTTGTTTGACTGTTTGTTATTAGCTAAGGCCTGTTTACCTATGCAAGTGAAGATTGGATCCAGCTGACTTCGCGGATGAGGCCACTAGCTCGCTCAAAGGTTAGAAAGACGGATCACAGCAGAGCGGTGTGCGTCATAACACGGCGAGGCACTTAGAAAGCCCTGGTCACCCCCTTACATCGGGTTATCTCCAGTCGTCTCAACTTGTCTTGCCCTGGATACAGATAGTCTTGGACGAAACAATGAGGTTGACGAATACACCATTTTCCTCACTTAATCTAAATACTGAAAACTGCAGTAGCGTAGCTGCTAGTGAACTCACTTCTTGGGCTAGTGGTTCGGGTTTCTTTCAACAGTGAGCGTGGAATTTATTCCGACCGTAAGTTTTCAAGTTACCAGCCTCAAATGGGAACCAGAAAAGCACGAAAGTAAATGCGGCTGACGTGATATTGACACATCACCCATCGTGTACCAAAGTCAATAAAAATACTGACCTAACATCGTATTATCTTACACTATGAATAACAAGGGTTCCTTTACTTTTTTACTTGTAATAAAAATACAACGTTAGCTACAGGTTCAAATAATTATAAATCACATCTTAAAATGATTATATACCACCTTTGGTAGAAGATTGTGTTCGAGGATTAAAAGTTAATTGCATATCCTTTACAGGACTTTGAGAATCAACCCCAGCTTTTAACGTTGTTTGGTTTTTTCTAGTCATTATTACGTTCAGCAGTTTCATTGCTTTCTGAAGGGTGGTGCATCGCTTTGTTAAAATCCACGCGAAACAATTTGAACCAAATTATCCGCAGCGTGATTCAAACCCAGAACCAAGGCCCACAAACGCCGTTCGAGGATTGAACTTGAAAATATATGAACAAAAAGGGGACATACAATGTAGCAAAAAGAACTAATACAACCAACGTTAGATTCTTACAAGTGAGAACGCAGAAGAAGAAAAATTCTTACACTGGAGTAATTTAAATGTAATTTTAAAAAAGACAACACAACTAAAGTTGGATCCAGAGACGGATGTGATCTGGCTATTTGTTATTACTTAAACAAAATACAAGCACTTCTTGCCCCGTATGCATGAGCATTTTTAAAGACAAACAACTAAAGTTGGATCCAGAAGGGGATGTGATCTGGCTATTTGTTAGGTTCTTTAAGTCGTCTTTATTTATTTATTTATTTATTTTCGATCCAGAAGCACTTGAGCTTTCAGCTCTTCGGCTCGTTGCCACGAACACCGTAAATCTGGGAAACCTGTGGCTTTTCTGCCAGCCGGGGAAATTTGAACCGCACTCACAGAGGGCTTGTCACACGCAGCCCAACGTGCTAGATCACGCTTGGGACATGGGCAAAATATTGAAATAACTAGAGATGAAACAATCATATGAAACGGAAAATAACCCAAAAAGTTGCGAAACACTGTTCATTAACATACTCTCCTCCCGAAGCATAATGAAATAACAGTAATACAAAATGTTATAACTCCAAAATTATATCGAGGAACAAGAGAGTTTGTACTGTCGCGAGATCTTAATCTGTTTTTAAAAAAGAATTGAAGCACACATGTTTGTTCACTGAAGAGCAGTGACGATGGTACTACTAATAAATCTTCACCAACAAATGTCTCCATTATTTATTTCATATCAAATGATTAGAAGTAATAATAAATTGATTTATTGATGAACGTACATCAATGATAAATACAGACTAGAAGAGAATGAGGAAACAGCTAATGCAGATGAAAATTTAAAAAGAGAAGTAGAGATTGATTGAATGTTTTGATTGATTGTTAGGACTATCATCATTGCAGTTCGGTCAGGTAATATGGCTTCAATCTCTTCCTTACACGGAAGATCTCGCGGCAGTTCACGAACTCCGTAGATTGACGAGGTTCCCTGAGAGAAATAGACGGTGTATGAACACTTCTCATTAAGGGTTTTCTCGGAACAAAAAAATTTTTCTTTATTATTTAATTTCAGCAATTATTTTATAATGGGCATATTAAGTAGAATGTGATCTATTTTATTGTTTTAAAAAAGTTGTATGGTTGCCATGACAAGCGGTCACCCTTTAAAAAATACATGATATTAGAATCCTAAAATTTACAAAACAAACAAATATATATAAAAATAAAATGGTGATTCATAAACTGTACGCATATTTACAGCTACTGATGCATTTATTTTTTTGTAAAATCTCAAGAAATATTTATTTTATTTTTATTTTTAAACTTGTGCATGGTAAAAACCTCAAAATGTGTCATCATTTCACATTGAAAATTAATTTTAAAACACATATTTACAAAATTTAATTTGAAATGCATCAAAAACTACAAAATGATATGTGGAATATTCACCTCAAATTTTGTGTATCTAGCTTTAGTATTAGTTAAAACTCAGGAATTTCTAACATAAAAATGAAGAAAAAAATTATTTTGAGAAAACTCAATTTTAAATTTGGAATTTAAAGAAAAGTATAGAATTGAAAGTTTCATATTAATGTTGTCATGCAAATTACGAAACATAAGAACATAATTTGATGTATAATCGATAGTACAAATGTTGTACTTTATACAGTTAAACACTTTGCAAATCGAATGTTTGTAACTAAACTACATTTTCTGATACCCGCACCCTTAAAACTAATGAAAATATAACCATACATAATTTTTTTTTTAAAACATGACAAAGTGAAAGGTGAAGCAAAATGAGAAGAATCTAAGAAGTCTGAATTTAAAGGACTGAGCTCAAGATTTGTCACACAAGGCACGGGGGGCAGTGTTGAGGCATGTTCCACATCAAACACACATTTAAAGATAAGTTGAACATCTACAATTTCTTCTTACACAAAAATAAATATACACACATGTAAACAACATCATCAGGAACAGGCATACCTTTGTAGGTGTTAGTTTTTCTCAGAATATTCTAGAATCCTTTTTTTAAAAGTTTGTATTAAAATGATAGAAGAAGTTGATGATTTGTCATACCTGGAATACATTATCGCAGTACGGTAATTCTTCTTCTTTTTCTCGGAACGCACCATATTGATCACTTATTAAACCACGATTGTGCGTTGTGTCAAGTTATGCGCCTATGGTGACTAGGCCGCACTGATTTTTGCCAAATTTTATTTCCCAGGTTGCATTCTTCTTTGTGGACGGATGGGTTTCCCACTTGGACGTCATCTTACTGAGTAGGATGATCGGCGTCCGAAAAGATCGCCCTTCGCCAATGTTTGGGGTTAGTATCAGTCAACCTTCGCATTATCGGCATTACTTTTCTATCCACGTTGAGTTTATTCCTGAATATGAAGATTCTTAGCTGTTTTGGGTCGGTGTCGGCATTTGACAATTTCAATGTCTACTCGATTTTCCCTTTTTCCCGAAACACTGGCCCCGGGCTGGCACATATATTTTTAGAGGTCGTTTTATTCGGCGCTGAACGAATTTTTCGATGGCCAACATCGCCACCCAGTACTTCCGGATGTTAGTTGTTGATGCAACAGTACCTTGTCGGCTGTCCCAGGGAGGGCAGTTTCGTTCCCAATGGCCAACTTTGGATTGCGCTCGGCTAACTTACCCAATAAATGTATCTGCGTTTGGCCTCTGATACAAAGTTTACTGTAATCTTCCTGGGTCATCACGACATGTTGCATCTTTCAACGATTCTTGCCAGAGCTGGCAATTTGGTGCGACCATTGTTTCGAGGCGACGTCCTTTCTAACGACTCGTACCTTGTCACTTCTACCCAGTTCGTTTGGGAGAGACGAGCACAATATCAATCTGGGATTATGTTCTTCTGTGCTGCGGCAGATCTCATTAAAGGTAACTGCGCTGCACCACTACTTATACCAGGTAGCCCCTCCTGACCCCTACCCACTAAGCCAAACATGATCTTCTGTCTTTTTCCCAGGGTCACCACGGGGAGGTGGTGAATCTTGTTTGATGAGCTCACTAAACCTCGTTTGACGGGGCCCTATGAATGCCCCTGACCCGTGGTAATTTAGAAAGAACATCATTCAAAAATAAGAAATCAAGTCAAAACTTTAACCATAAACAAAGTCTCGACAACCAATGGATTAAAGCTTAAACAAAACTTAAAATATATAGAAGCAAAGTCTTTGGTTTTTTAGACGAATAAATTGCGCATCTTGAAGACCATCTTTAAAAAGCCTAAGATGGGGTAGACTGAGCATGAATATCATGCCAGTATGGACATTTCAAGGGCAGGATGGACAGTGGATGGGAAATGAAGGCCTGGACGCCCAAAGAAATGAAGAAAACCAAGGAAGAGAATTAAAAAATTGTGACTTGACGAGAAACAATAGAGGGAAAGGCAGCGAACGGCAACAATGGAAATATCTTGGGGAAACCTTATGCAAACTGAACAAGACGGGATACAGATACATATTGCTTTACATTGCATTTGTTTCTTTATTATCTATATTAGTTGAAGTCAGGGACTTTAACAAGATAATTAAACGTGTTTGTTACAAATATTAATATTGCCCCCCATATTAAAAAATTTTTAAAATGATAGCACTAATAAATATAACTAATCTATAGTAGGTACTATGTGACGTCTGTGGCTTAGGGTTAGTGACTCGGTTATTAACCCGATGTTCGAGTTCGAACAACTGCGGACAGTTTGGTTGCAAATTGTTTCATGGGATGTCGCCTGATGGTTACGGACCTAAATTTGGAGTAAAATAGAACCACTGTTACTGTCACGCATGTGGGGAAACGACTATGGAGTTTTCTGAAATCATGTCCTAAATGTGTGAAGTCTATGCGTTTAGGGCCACAAACCAATGTCAACGTATAACGTTCTTGTAAAAGATCAAACATATCACAAGATGATTAAATTGGTCGTAAAGAACGAACGCAAAGAAAAAAAGAATTTACAAACTTGTGCGTTGAAATGATTCAGTGTGTTTTTAAAGACAGCTTTTCTATGAGAATAAACTCTGTTCCAAACAACGAAGTCAAACATTATAACATGGATTCTCTGAAACAAGTTTATTTCTGATATTTCATGTCTTTGCATACACGTCTGATATATATTTTTTTAAATCTTCATTAGGTGGAAATGTTGTCCCTCGGCCTCTATCTAATCTATCTATCTATCTATCTATCTATCTATCTATCTAATCTATCTATCTATTCTCTAATAGTGTAGAGATATCTTCATACTCACCACAAACAAAAAATGTATGAAAATTATTAAAATAACAATCATTAAAACAAAATTTCGTAAGGTAATTAAATTTCCCAGCTAGGACAAATCCCTGAAAAATAAAATTCCCCAATAGTTTACAGTTTCGGCATAGATTTCAATTGTTATTGGTATGAAGCAGTTCCATGAATGAAGAATATGCTCTATTATCAAGTTATCACAGACAGGTTGAAAATATAAAACTAGAAGGAATAAGCCGTTATCACTAAAAACACTTATTTAGTCAGTGTTCGTTCAAGAATTCAAGCAGCATTTAAAAACAGACTTAATAAAAAAAGAATCAAGTTTTAGGAAAAGAAAATCATTAATTAGTAGATCACATTTTTGAACTGCCAAGTGTGAAATACATCAATCAGTGAAATAGTTCTATCATATGTTTTATTAACTTTGAAGATACTCCGTCATTATGGAAACCAACAAACAAAGGAAAGTGTAATTAAAGCATTAAACTTCAGGGCCAAAGTAGTTTGCAATAGCCATCTGGAAGAATGCTTTAAGGTTAAAAATTGAGTTAAATAGGGTGTATTTTTCACCATTCTTGTGTAACCTTCCCTTTAGTCGGTGGGTAGAGATCCAAAAGGATATCACTACAGAGTATGAGCGTGGGAGAATAGCAGACATAGAACCTGACCACCATATTATTGCTATAAACCGAATAGGGAAACTATCAGCAAAGAAGAAAGAACAGAATTCACGAACCAATGTTGATGTTAGGAAACGTCAATCACATGACATAAAGAACCGTCTTCCAGATCACGTTAAAAACCCTTTTTTTGAAACACTACAGACGACAGTGATGAGGGATGCAAGGATGGTTTGTACGCCCCCTAATGAAGACTACCGTCGGTTTATGTAAGTACTACTTGGAAAGCCGACATCAAACAGAAAGCCCTGGACCCAAGTACAAACATAGTAAAAGGTTGAAGAGAGGAAAAAATTGAAATATTAAGTAAATAAGGAGCGAACTCGACAGCAAAAACAAAAACCCAAGAAGATAACGCGATGGCCACAAATGTGAAAAGAAAGTTGAGAGATGATAAAATCTTCCTAAATGAAGTAGCAGAACAGATAAAAGCAGCAGCTAGCAAAGATGACCTCAAACAATCTAGAGAAAACCAGAATCTTGGTTGAAAGGAAAATAACCAGAACAGGCATGTGAGACAAGACTGGATACTTCTGACAAAATAGTATATCCAGGTCTGCAGGCCAGTGAGAGACAAAACTGGATAACTTCTGACTAAATAATATATACCAGGTCTGGAATAAACGCCCCAGAGACACAGGCAAAATTAGATGACCTAAACTTGCTTGCTTCACACAGACTACAAGACATAGGAAAAGTTTGTTTTACTTCCTGGCAGAAACGGCGCAAGGGTCTCTAAAATCAGCCAAAAGAAGACAAAAGTATGCAACAACAACATACAGCAGGGCAAGACTATATTTACTGAGGAAGGATAGGGCTATAGAAGAGCTGATCAATTTGTCTACCGGAAGAAAGATCAGCCAGTCAGGTACAGATTGGACGTGGGGTTTAAAAGGGCGCAAGAAGCGGTGCGCCAGGGTTAGGGAGCTGGCTCTGGTCCCTGCTGCACCCCCAAGTGGTGACTTGGTAACAGACGGTAGTTCCAGTCTGGCAAAGAGGGCAGGTGCCATGGGAGAGTTACTCTGGGGCAAGTAGAGATGCAAAGGTAGTCACGCTAGATGGGATCCGTCCACACAGACGAGCGAGCTCCCAGAGTGGCTTTAACGCTTGATGTGACTATTTCCACGATGGGAAAAAGCTTGAAGGATAAAGTGAAACCGCGTGTGGCGAAACTCGGAGCCCGCGCTTCTCTTGAGTCCTCTCTTGAGCCGATAGGTATGCGGGGAGTCGGGTTGAGCGACATGGGTCCCATAGGCCGATCGAAAAGACGTCGACCCGCGGGGCGAAATTCGAACCGCATTTCTCTCGAGCGCTTCTCTTGAGCCGATGAGTTTGCTGGGTGTCGAGTCGAGCCGAAATAGGTCCACGGTAGGAATTGACGGAAATTGTGAGGTAGGCACCAGGGCAGAGCGTGTCGGGTGGGCCGCAGGTGGCGAGGCCCGTGACCACATCACAGGGGGGGGAGACCGGGAAAAGGGGAAGCACAATGGAAGGCACGAAAAATGTGGCACGGCGAGAACGTGGTGTTAGGCACCAGGGCAGAGCTGCACGCACGCTGGCGATGCATGGTGATCCCACCGAGGGCAGGCAGCATGACAAGGCATGCAAGGCACGGCAAGCAGCAAGGCACGGCAATGCACGTCAAGCGAGGCGACGCGGCAGCGGCGAGCATGCAGGAAAGAGGGTGTGCGTTCCACCAAATGTGCAGAACAACTGGAAAGCCCAGCAGAGGGGTAAGCAATGCGCTTTTCCCGCTCGCATGGAACTACTGTTGCCTTGTAGTAATGGTTGGGGACAATCAAAGGCTTACGGAGCGGACCGTACACAGAGCTGGACGGGCGGCAAACCAAGGTGTCCATTAAAACTACCGGTTTTGCTGGGCAGATGGCGCTCATAAGCCCGGGAGGACAGGCCGTCTAAGGGTCGCTCGCTGCGCTAAAAGAAAATGGCAACCTGCTGTTTTTGGGGTTTGGCTGGGGACAGCAAAGGTTAGCGGAGAGCGAACCGTACACAAACGCTGATTGAAATCGAACACACCCCCCAAGGATAAGCACTTGAGCTTCAATGGTAGTAAGGCTGTGCACTTTAACACGTTCTGATGTTTGACTGTTTATATATCACAATAGAATGATAAAATGGCTTAAGAACGATCGCGAGAGAAAAGAGATAAGACATTAATGCCAAGATTAGAAAAATCTGACAAGTCTTTGCTATTCTACACACGTGTGAACTCTACTACCATCTCCACTAAACTAAAGTTCCGGACTTTCCCAGATCAAATGTTAAATCTGTATTACAGTATCCCCCTGTCAAGATAAGAATAGAAAAACCAAGGAAACTTTATTGTATTTAAGAATGAAGTCAAAGAAGATCAAAACAAACACAAGGGATTCTGTCAATAAATGTGAAATCATTGCTGTTCTATGATTCGGAAACATGGAAGACAACAAAGAAAACCATCAAAAATGGATGATTCTAAATGGATGTTTACGTAGAATAGGGGACTGAGATGTTATGATAAGATTATAAACGAAGAACTCAGAGGGAAAAAACAAAACAGATACCAGTGAAGAAAGGGCTCAGGAAGACGCTGGCGATGGATTGGACATACATTGAGAAGACCGACTGGAAGCATTGCAAGATAGGCACTGTTTTGGAACCCGCAGGGAAAGATAAGAGGGAAGGCCTAGACAGAGCTGGACAAGAGCGCTGGGGGCTGATATTAAAAGGATAGGTAAAACATGGAAAGAATTGGAAGGGGATGGAAAGGAGAGGAAAGGGCTGGATGAAGTTTGTTGAAGACCCCCGTGCTCCGTTGGGAGTTGAAAGGTGAAGAAGACAGTCTCTCTAGTAAACGTTAGAGTCACCAAGATAAATACAAATAAGATTCAGACCTTTGTCAACAGATGTCTTCGATGTATTCTCAGACTGAGTTGGTATGGCAGAGTTCCAAACACAGACCTGGGGAAAAAGAACAGGGCAATAACACACGATGTTCCAGGTTAAAAGGGAAAAAAATCGATTGAACGGTATACTTGCAAGACAAAGCCGAGTGTCACTAGACAAGCCGAGTGAAACCCCAGGAGAACGAAAGAGGACACCCTAAACAGACCTGGAGATGGGGCTTTTGTAACTGAAGATGCTGAGCTATCCGGAAAATCATAAAGAAAACAGCCAAAGACCGGGGAAAATGACAAACAACTGTTGAGGCCCCATGCTCCACAAGTAGCGTATAGGAATGATTTAACTCGCTGGAAGAGGTTGAGCTTTCATAGATTTGTCCCGAAAACAGTGACGATGGTCTATGTGACATGTAATTATGAACAACCTACCTGAGACAGGTAAAAGTGAAAACTGTGTCTGCTACAGGTGAGAACTTGAAATTACCAATGACAAGTCCAGCTCAAAACTAATTCACGCGACTGCTTGTTCTGACAACTTTCATTTTACAAAACAGGTCCCTTTGATTGTATTTAACACAGCCATACAATTGTAAAAACGCTGTTGACTGTTTGTGAACAGGTAATTATGGAATAACACTTTCCTTGATTTCTTCAATGTTGTCTAGTGTACTTTGGGAATGGCTGGGCAGACATGTGGAATGATTGATTGAACGAGATGTGAGTTGATGATCGATTGAACAGAAATGTGAGTTGATGATTGATTGAACAGAGATGTAAGTTGATGATTGATTGAACAGAGATGTAAGTTGATGATTGATTGAACATAGATGTGAGTTGATGATTGATTGAACATAGATGTGAGTTGATGATTGATTAAAAAGATGTGAGTTGTTGATTGATTGAACATAGATGTGAGTTGATGATTGATTGAACATAGATGTGAGTTGTTTATTGATTGAACATAGATGAGTAGTCCTTACAATTATACAAAGAAAGAACAAATAAAAAAAAGATCAAGTGAAAAAAAAGATCAAGAAACATTGCTAATCTAAGAAACTACAATTCAATGAAGGACTTGAGTCTAAAGATATTAAATACATCAAACATCATTTGAAACCATACAGAAATAAAAAAAACAATGAAAAAGAAACATTGCATTACAGACGAAGATAACAGTAAATTATGCTAGAAGTAAAGAAGCAGGAGATGGAAGAATATAGCAGACGAAATAATAAAATAAAACATAAGTTCATCACAGAGAAACAGATTTGATTGTCTGAGATTGAGTGGGTTTTATCAAATAGAAGAGGGGTTTGCAAATGGTTAAACAGGCAGAGTTTACTGGCGGGAAAACATCACGTGTTCGACTCCCTTTGGGAAGATCAAAATTGCTTTTTTAATGTTCCGGAGAAAATAAAATTGATAGTTTCACGCGTGGTGACAGCGCCGGGGGGCGTCTTTAATTCATGTCTCTCATATGATTCATGGTGGGAGGAGGGGGGGGATCTCACACTGTTTCAAAAAAAAAAGTCTGAACTGCTCATGACGATGCAGATGGCATTGTGATGGTACAAATTCCAGATGTCATAATGATGGACACGATCCCGATGTCATAGTGATGTTACAAGTTTCAGATGTCATACTGATGGTTAAAGATACAGATGTCATAATGATGGTACAAGGACGATTGAAGATGAAATTACATTTCTCTGTCCTTTGATGATAAACAAACGATAATGACGTCATAAGGGTAGCTAGAGACTGTCTATATGCAGACTGAAATGGTATAATAGAAAAATCATTACTAAACAATATTAAATAGACCTTCCCAAAGAACCCAGACCTAGTGGCAGAAGAAGCACTTTTAGTACTTTCTCTTCCCATACCTTGTAATCTATATGGGTATATGTTGCATGTATTCAAGTTATATTTTACTAGATTTTTCATTGTTTCTCTTCGTTCTATTTCTAGTTTTTATGTGTGTTTTTTGTGTTACATTTATTTCGTTATTCGTTTTTATTCCCAGATTTTCATTAGAAACTTTTGTATTTGGTTGTCCCTTTGTTTTTTAAATTTGTCACTCTTTGTTCGTTTCCTTTATAAAGGCCTTGTTGGTCGAAACGTTGCTGTACTTTTTCATTGTTTTTGTAATTTGTAAAACTACGGGACTTTGTGATTACCTGTTTTGAATACCTACAGAAGCATTGTATTACAATATATCTGAATCAGTCCATACGTTGTTTTTTGTCTTCTTCAAAATTATGTGAGAATGATATCGGCTTAGAAATGCGAAGGAGTTAAGGGGACTCTGGTCTGGGAAAAAGTTATCGTTGTTTCATATTAATGTAGAATTTTATAACAATTTCGAGGTTATGACTTAAAGTAGAAAATGCTAATTTGCAAAAATATATCAACGGCTGGAAATAATACAAAAAGGCCAAAATAAAATTTCAAATCCAAAAGGCTAAATCTAATGAATATAAATGAATTCTTTTTCCCCCTAATGTGATCAATTGTGATTTTCTTCTTTCGATCGTTCTAAGGTCTTTTTATCATTCTATTGTGATATATAAACAGAAACATCAGAACGTAATGTACGTGCACCAACCTTCAGCACCTATTGGGGCACGTTGCTTATCCTTGGGGGGGTGTTCGATTTCAGCCAGCGTTTGTTTCTGGTATGCTTTCCCTGCCTTTGTGTCCCAGCGACCCAAAAGGCAACGGTTGTCATTTTCTTTCAGGGCAGCAACCCTTTAAAGGCCTGCCCTCCCGGGCTTATGGCAACATCTGCCCAAAAATTTTAATATCTAAAATATTACACAAGATTTTCAGGATATATTAAATATTAATTTAAATAAATTTTTTGGGGAAAAAATTTGGTCATAAAAGCTTGGGGGGGGAGAGAAGGGGGGTGAGGGGAAGGGGGATCCACCGAAAATAAAAATATGTTTTAAAATACTGTGAGTCTGTATACTGGCCTTTTAGTGGCTAAGTGGTTTAATGCAGAAATATCATCATATCAGGTGCCGTCTCCACATCGAGGTTGGCTGCAATGAATCTCCAGCATCCTCTGTCTTTCGTCTTGGGGTTTCCCCTGCCAGACTGTAACCTGTCCCTTTCTTAAAGTTTCCTCCCCCTTATCTCTGTCTTCCACTTGCTTCTCCCCCTCAACTTTCCCATCTAGTAAATGTTTTATCATGGTGTCATGTCTTTTTATGTGCCCAAAAAACTTTACTTGTCTGAATTTTATTTCTCTTAATAATTGATTCTTCATGCCTAGTTTTCCTAAAACTTGTTTATTTGTTTGTTTTTCTGTCCTAACTCTGCCTATTCTTCTATATATCCACATCTCAAATGCATCAATTCTGTCTTTTAACTGCTTGTTCATTGTCCATGTTTCATACATTAATATAGGATATATAATCATTTGATCATTCTCTTTTAGCCTGTTTGTAATTTGTTTGGATGTCAATCTTTCTCATACTGTTGAAATTATGTGGCCCTTCCTATTCTCTTTTAATTTCTGTTATACATCTGCCATCATATTTTATTATCTGACCAAGATTAAAAACATTTTTTCTTGATGTAGTAATTCTCCATGTATTTTATATTCATTTTAGGTTTTCCATTTCTTGTTGATCACTATAGTTTTTGTTTTCTGTATGTTAATGTCTAATCCATATTCCTTTCTAGTTGTGATATATGGCTAAAAAAATTTTTTAAATTTAATTTTGTGTATCGGTTCAGTGTGTGAAAGGTTAACACTGGTCACTGTATGTATAACTAACTATACCGTATCCGCAAGTATTTGCTGACATTTTTTATAAGAAGACATTTTTTAAGAATGGGCGGGGTCAACAGATGAGCTTGGAACATGGGGCGACGGTTTGAAACTGTCCACGTAATTTTGTTGGCTGACACGAAATGAACGACGTTTTATCACGTGAGGTTTAGCGATACTTACCCTACTTTTGATTCTCTCTATTGTATTATCTAACATCAAGCTAGAAAATCATATTAATGACGATTATACGAAACGATGAGTGAGGGTGGTAGGGAAAATCAGCTTGTGGACTGGGGTCCCTTTTATTCAAACACACGTAGTTACAAGTAAATCTGTTTCCCTATATACCCTTCCCCAGTGGCGGTTCGTGATCATTTGTTGTGGGGCCAGACTAAACTATTTCGGGAAAAATTGTTTTAGGTTAAGTTATATTAAGTATTCCCTTTTTATTTTCTTTATTAGGGTTAAAAACTTTAAAAGAAACCTATGAAGAAATGAAATGCAGAGTCATACATGAGCGTCAATTGACGGAATCCTTTGGGATAAGAACGGGGATGGGGGAGGCAGGGATGCCACTTATCACCATTCCTGTTCTTGCTGGCCATAGATTGGATCAGGAAATCAACAACAACAGATAACAGATACAAAAGGGCACTTGAAACGACTAGAGGACCTGTATTTTTCAGACGATCTGGCATTGTCGTCCCACAATCACGACCAGATTAAAGATAAAACGAATATTCTAAATAATAAGTCTCAGAAACTAGGTTTGAAAAAAACACTAGAAGACCAAGGTCATGAGAATAAATGCGTAAATGTAAACCAGATTATGCTGGAGGAAACAGCTCTACAGGATGTATAATCATACATACCTTAGTAGAACATAGACACAGAAGGAGGACCAAACAAAATGTCAAGATAATACAAAACACGGGACACTTTATTACATTGAGTAAGATGGGAAGTCGAAGGAGATCAAAAAAAACACAAAGCTGAAATCTTTCAATCAAGTGTGGTCAGTGATGTCTGTGGGGAAACATGGAAGACAACAAGAAACTATCAGAAAACTACAGACCTTCATAAAAAGGGTGTTTACGTAGAATAGAGGAACTAGGATCGTATGATAAGGTTACGAATGAGGAACTCAAAAGAGGACTAAGCAGATACCAGTGGAGAAAGAGCTGGAAGAGACGCTGGCGTTGGTTAGGACGCACATTAGAAGACCGACATTAGGAAGCACTACAAGAAAGGCACTGTTTGGAACCCGCAGGGAAAGGGGGAGTAGGGAAGGCATATACAGACCTGGAGAAGAGAGCTGGGGGCTGATATTAAAAGGATAGGTAAAAAATGGAAAGAATTGGAAGGGATGGCAAGAAAGGAAGAACTGGAAGAAGTTTGTTGAAGACCTGTGCTCCGTTGGAAGTTTAAGTAAAAAAATAAGAAGAATTATTTGTATATTTCGAGAAATATTCCTCCTTTACAGAATGATCTGGGCACAGACGAAATAAAACAAAAATGACAACGCCACGCCAGGTAAGCGAGCTGGCACTGATCAGGACCCTACTCCACCTACTCGTGGTGTAGCACTGAACGTCTCTCAAGTACAAAACCCAAAAAAATGCACGGGGTCAAAAAGGGGATAGGGACAACGCCGTGCCAGAATTAGTGATGGCACTAATCAAGATCCTACCCACCTCCACGTGGTGACCCTAGTAACAGACAATCGATATTATCTGTCTAAGCGGGTAGGGAGAGCTACTCTGGTAAAAGTAGGGATGCAGACACAGTCACGTTGGATGAGGTCCGCTCGCAATGCAGGCGAACTCAATCCCAGAGTGAATTAAAAGCACGTCCTCTCCAGGCCAAAAGGGAAAGCCCATAAACATAAATGGAAGAGGGTTTTTAAAACAATAAGCATTAACATGGCAGTCAAACGACAACTGACAAACTGCATATTTATTCCAACTCTCTGCTGTCAGTGCCAAACATGCCCCTGACTAAGACACAAGAAAGAAAGATTACAACATGTGAAATGAAATGTCCACGAAAAGCTGTCAATGTTACAAGGCGTGATAGGGTGAGAAACGAGAATATCAGGGAAACATCTTTGGTACTGTCAAGTACATACAGTACATCGAGAAGCAAAGAATCAAGTGGTTCAGCCATCTAATGAAAATGGAACCGCATTTACTACCATCACGTGTTTACAATAATCGACACACAGGGCTCAGAGCACGAGGCAGGCCAGGAACACGATGGATAGATAACATCTCGGAGTCCCTGCAAGCATGGACTGACAACGTCAAGCGCAAACACCTAAACAAGAAGAACACTAACTCTCCCCCGCTCCTTCATGGCAAATGTGTTGATAAGATAAGATGAGGGGTCATCCAGAGAAAAGACGTGGGCCGCGTGGGCAAACCTTCTGCCTGGGGATGAGTTATGTGGGGCCCCCGAGACCGAAACTCGGCCGGAGGTGGGGGCCCTAGTTGAGCTCTGTGTGCAGACAAGATAAATGGTGAATGTGTGCACGGTGAGAACCAAAGACAGGTGGGGGAGGCACCAAGGCAGAGGATCACGCATGCAGACGATGCACGGGGGAGCCACCGGGAGGAGGCACACGTGCAAGACGCTGATGTGGAGTGGCAAGGGTCGTGGCAGGCGTGAGGTCAGCGAACCACCCAAATGTGCAAATAGACTCGAAAACCCAGCAGAGGCTTTAATCCAGTGCGCGTTTCCCTCACAGAACTACTGTCTTCTATTTTGCAATCAAAGCAAAACGGAGCACACCCACAAAATGGACTGTGGCAAACCAAGTAGTCCAAAAAGAAACCCTCAACCTGGGCAGATGACGCGCAACAACCGGAAGGGTAGGTCGTCAAGGTCGCTACCCTAAAAGAAAATAACAACCTGCAGGTCGGCTGGGGACAGTCAAAGGCTGACGTGAGAAACCCAGTAAACGCTGGTTGAAATCGGACACATTGCCGAAAGACAAGCGCGACTTCAAATGATACTGAAGACATGACGTAAAAACGGTCTTGCGGGAAAGGGTGTTTATATATCACAATAAAAATGATAAAATGGCTGGAAAGAACGATCGCGAGAGAAGAGAGAAGAGAGGAAAATGCACATATCTCCTGGACGATGTCTAATGAAAAAATTGCATAAATGCAAAGCAAATGTAAGAAGAAACAAGTACGGTCGTAGTAAACGTATACTCACTCCTACCCCTCTGGGAATACATGGTCGCACCATAATTGCCAGTCTTGGGAAAAAGCCGGCACTCTACCCACCACTATCTCAAAATTGTGAAAAATCAAAATTGCGGGTTTGACAACAATAACAACAATTAGAATATCTAGCATATAACACTAAGATACAAAACTGAACTAACCCCAAGTAACATCTTTACTTATAAAAGAGTTGAGCACCTCTGTTTTTTGTGTGTGTGGTGTTTTTCTGGCAAGCATATCGATGAATCTGTTGTTGAAGTTTCAATTTCATCAATTTCCTTCTTATGAACTGAACAAACAGCCAGTGAATTCAACCTGTCTTAGTCCATATATTCCCAAGGAATGGTTTTTTAAATTAATGCTGAAACATCACTCTGCATCTGCTGTTGAAACTGGGGTGTTAGTCAATTTGCAGATTTGTTGGTACTTCAGAAAACGATTCCCCTAAAGAAAGATGCATAAAACTGTATAAATCACAGACTGAAAGAAATCTTTGGACGTTTTGTGCAGAGTCAATTACAATGTTTACAGTTCATATATTTTTAATTTACGGGGAATTTTTTAAATGAAATGAACTTTCCCAGTGTTTTTAATCTTTTACTTACATGCTTGAAATCCCTACAACGCACCCGTTGACCACACTCCTTCACTGAAATAGCAATAAATAAAAACAAAATATTTTCTTTTACTGACAGTTATCCAAGATTTTTACTAAACCACTGGGTTGCTTCTTCTACTTTTTCAACCACTCCACATCGACCACTTTTCTTCTTCTACTTCTTCAACCACTCCACATCGACCACTTGTTGCTTCTTCTACTTTTTCAACCACTCCACATCGACCACTTTGCTTCTTCTACTTCTTCAACCGCTCCATCGACCACTTGTTGCTTCTTCTACTTCTTCAACCGCTCCCCATCGACCACTTGTTGCTTCTTCTACTTCTTCAACCGCTCCACATCGACCACTGGTTGCTTCTTCTACTTCTTCAACCGCTCCACATCGACCATGTTGTTTTCTACTTCTTCAACCGCTCCACATCGACCCCATTTGCTTCTTCTACTTCTTCAACTGCTCACATCGATCACTTGTTGCTTCTTCTACTTCTTCAACGCTCCACATCGACCACTTGTTGCTTCTTCTACTTCTTCAACCGCTCATCGATCCTGTTTCTTCTTCTACTTCTTCAACCGCTCCAAACGACCACTTGTTGCTTCTTCTCTTCTTCAACCGCTCCACATCGACCACTTTTGCTTTTCTACTTTTCAACCGCTCCACATCGACCACTTGTTGCTTCTTCTACTTCTTCAACCACTCCACATCGACCACTTTTTGCTTCTTCTACTTCTTCAACCACTCCACATCGACCACTTGTTTTCTACTTCTTCAACCGCTCCACATCGACCACTTGTTGCTTCTTCTACTTCTTCAACCACTCCACATCGACCACTTGTTGCTTCTTCTACTTCTTCAACCGCCCACATCGACCATTTGCTTCTTCTACTTTTCAACCATCCACATCGACCACTTGTGCTTCTTCTACTTCTTCAACCCTCCACATCGACCACTTGTTGCTTCTTTTACTTCTTCAACCGCACCACATCGAGCATTTTGCTTCTTCTACTTCTTCAACCGCACCACATCGACCACTTGTTGTTCTTCTACTTTTTCAACCGCTCCACATCGACCACTTGGCCTTCTACTTCTTCAACCACTCCACATCGACCACCTGTTGCTTCTTCTACTTCTTCAACCGGGACCCATCGAGCACTTGTTGCTTCTTCTACTTCTTCAACCGCACCACATCGACCACTTGTTGCTTCTTCTACTTCTTCAACCCTCCACATCGACCACTTGTTGCTTCTTCTACTTCTTCAACCGCTCCCCATCGACCATTGCGCTTCTTCTACTTTCTAACCGCTCCACATCGACCACTTGTTAGCTTCTTCTCTTCTTCAACCGCTCAATCGACCACTTTTGTTCTTCTACTTCTTCAACCACTCCACATCGACCACTTGTTGCTTCTTCTACTTCTTCAACCGCTCCCATCGACCACTTGTTGCTTCTTCACTTCTTCAACCGCTCCACATCGACCACTTGTTAACCACTCTGTGTGATTTGTTATGTGATCTTAGCCTAAGCGTGATTGTACGTTGTGCCAGTTATGGGCCCACAAGAAAGGGCCCGCCCACCCGATTTCTGCAACGCTTGTTTACTAGGGTAGCTTCCCCAGGTCCTACTTTATGCTTCACAACATGCCATTAAGGTAGCAATGGTACTATTCTTTGCTTCCCTGTGGGCCCCGGCAACACAAACGACCATTGTTACAGAAAGTTCTCTTTTTCTTGCCATCGTGTTGCGTATACACAAAGCAATTTGGCTGATGTGAACCTAACCGTTTAATTTCAAGCTTTTCTTCTATCTTTAACGAATGAAACGGATTTTGTTATAAAAAAATCCACTCGGTTCTTTTTTAATTTGAATAAGTCACCACTTCATGAAATAGGTCACACCTTTTCAACTGTTAAATCGAACGTCTATTGTCATATATAGATGTAAATTGATGGAACAGGCGATTACCTTAAACTATTCTATGGTGGTTAGTTACTTATTTCTATTATTTTCAATAATGTACTATTTTTATTTATAATTCGAGATTCAATCGGTAATTACACAAACGGACATTTTTAACACAATAACTCCCGTTTAACTGTGCAATGACTTAGTATCGTAAGAATTTTCCTCCTGAATGGATACAAATGACATATTTGTCTGTGGCCATTATCATTGGTGGTAGCGGTCCTAGTTCGCCACATTAACAGACGGTCTAAATAGACCCCATTTCTACAGTCCATAAATAGTGCCCTGGAAATGCGGGAAGCATACTAACTATGTAACAGTTTCACTGTTATGATTAGGGTATATTCGAGGGTCAACCCAAACCACCCCCACCCTTATTTTTGCACGGGGCGTCCTTGAATACTATTAGTATTAAGTTGTTTACCAGTCCAGTTACTGACCAGTAGGGAGTTAAACTCATGAAAAGGGTTCTGACCTGAGAATCTCGCAAATCTCGAGACCCAGGTAGGGGCAGCTGGGGGTTTTAGTTAGATATATTGGGTGGAACTTTAGATTAGTTTGACAACAGGGACTGACTAGCGAGGTCAGGATGTGGAAGGAAATTTGAAAGGTAAATTTTATATAGTTGTTCGCCGATGTGATTCCAGAGGAGAATTAAGCAGACGAGAATTAAGCAGACTAGTTATTTACATGTCTTGATAAATAACGCAGTGGTGGTATATTAGACAAGAAGTGACTGACGAGCGAGGTCAGGATGTGGAAGGAAATTTGAAAGGTAAATTTTATATAGTTGTTCGCCGATGTGATTCCAGAGGAGAATTAAGCAGACGAGAATTAAGCAGACTAGTTATTTACATGTCTTGATAAATAACTCAGTGGTGGTGTATTAGATAACAGTGACGACACTGTGAAGTGTATTGAGAGTGCTAGATAGAAACATTTTCCCTCTATCTTCGTTGTTAATTGGCACGTCTAGTTGCAGATACTATTTAAAGTATTATTATTGTATAGTATGGAGAAATTATGATTGTGGAAGTCCAGTGGGTTGGACTTTAGACTATTCATTTAAGAGGACCAAGGGATTGTAGACAGTATGGAAGACATTTCCAGAAAAAACTCAGACGGGGCACGTCTAGTTGCAGATACTATTTAAAGTATTATTATTGTATAGTATGGAGAAATTATGATTGTGGAAGTCCAGTGGGTTGGACTTTTAGACTATTCATTTAAGAGGACCAAGGGATTGTAGACTGTATGTAAGACATTTCCAGAAAAAGAATCAGACGGAGCACGCTAGCAGCCATTCCCATTTCCCAAAATTGTTTTCAAGTTTCAAGTTCTTTTGTTTTCAAGGAGATGGAACAGAGTATCACCGGTCTCGATGTTAAAACATTTCTTGGTATAGAAATTTCCAACGAGCCATAACTTTTTTTCCAAATTTTGCAGCAGAAGAATCGATCCAGCATCAACATAATTATAGGACAAGATTAATATTACTGACTAATGAACTGGGGTATTAAATTATGTCATAGGATTTAAAGTAGCGTGTTATGCATAATTTAAACCTTTCTTTGTGTTACTGTATTATATTATGAAGTCCATGAGGACTCAGGATGGATGACTAAATACATTGCTAGTGCAGCAGAACTTTAGTTATCTAGTTAGTGTTGATATTTTCTATAGTCGTTCATGTTTTGTGTAGAGAGAGAGAGTGTTGTGTGTTTTCGGTGACCTTACCAGAGGCATTTCGGGCTGTTCCTTTCTATATTTTTCTGTTTCTATTTCTTTTCTCTTTGTCTCATTTAGATCATTGTGGGGCCTTGTACCAGCTAGTCTGCTATAAGAGATCCTTTTTCCTTTTGGTGCAGCGTGACCTAGGATATTATTAGAATTAGATTGTCGCGGCCACAACAGTGTATTAGCCATTATATAGATCATAGGTTAGATAGTTTAGTAGTGTGTAGTTAGTATAGTAGTAGTAAATTCCTAGGAGTTAGTGAACTGTGAAATTAGGTCAACAATAAGCTGTGTAGATTTTAGACGGTAAAGAATATTTAGGTAGTTAGTTTAGCGATTCTTGAATTGTGAAATACTATTTTATATTGTATAATTTTTGTGAAATTGTATTTTTATAATTTTGTGTATAAAATTATCAAGATGGCAGAGGCTAACGCTTGTATACTTGCTCTAGCTCCCATACTCGCAAGTATAGAACACTGCTCGAGAATTCAGACAATAAATAGTCAGATCACTTCTTGTTCGGGAGGAACACACGAAATAAAGAGATGGCTGGAAGAATTAGAGAAGTTTTCGCTAGGATCAAACATGACCGACCTAGAAATGAAGAAGTTGGCTTGCCAGTCCAGCAAGGGGAATTTGTACTCATATATTAAAAATAGGGTAGAAACGAATCAAGTAGAGAGTTGGGAGGATTGCCGGCGGGAAATCCTAAATCAGTATACCGACGACGGAGATCCCAGAATGGCCCTGGCAAGGTTAAAACAGTTAAGGAAAGAAGATAAAGAGAACATCCAGACGTTCGCCGACAGAATTCGGGTATTAGCAATGGATGCTTTCCCAGGCCCTGAATTACTGGAGAGAAACACGGCTAGGCAACTGATCGAAATTTTTCAAACGGTTAAGAGACTATAAAATCAGGAGCAAATATATCGTAGGAATTTCAACAAGCTGGATGATGCCGTCGAATTCGCGATTACAGAGGAAAGACTAACTAGAGGGTTCCGGTTAAGTTTAGAATCACCACAGGTCGCCCGTCCTCCAAGACAGATAGAGCCGATGGAGGTAGACCAAACCAGAGTTAGGTATGGACCGAGAAACTGGCCGACCGGCCACGACAGTCAAAAAAGACCCGTACAGGCCGTAGAAAATAGACGTTGTTATCAGTGTCAAAGAACAGGACACTTAGCTAGAAATTGCAGGGAGAGGATAGATGGAAATAGAAACCTAGTTTGCCAGTTGTGTCAAAGAGGTGGACATGTGGCCCCACAGTGCACGAATTTTGGGGACCCTAGAAATGAAAGACCCACTGCTCATAGGGGAAACTGGCGTGCTACCCAGTAAGGCAGACCTGCACGGGTGGTAAAAATTTCAGGTCTGGTGAGGTTACACAGCTAAAACCTACTCCTATGTAGGAGACCCTAGTTCTTGTTGGGTTAGAGTGGGAAGGTAGAGGTAGGGCTTTAGTGGATACGGGGCTAGTGTGAGCCTCATTAGTGAGCACACTTTTAGATCATTTAGGGGCCCATTTAAGGTTAGATATAATGGGTGAGACTCGAAGTCGGTCTCAGGAAACCTTAAAGGTCACGGGGTTTCACGAATTTGGATAAGACTGGGAATACCACATAAATCACAGGTTCTACATAACCCAGAATACAAATAGAAGGATGATATTGGGTAGGGATTTTTTTAAATAGACAAGGGGCTAGAATTTATTTTGATCTCAAGAAGCTTAGGATAGGAAAGGAATATATAGATATGGAGGAAGATGTAGATGTAGCTAGTATAGTAAGGGTGGAAAGTGATGTACTTATCGGACCGCACACGGTGCATATAGTACTAGCCACGGTGGGTTCAGGTAGTAGAATAAAGGAAGGACAGATCATGAGGACTGGTCCTGTAGAAAACCATGCCATAATGGGGGAGCCGGGGCTAGTAGTACAAGAAGGAATAGTTAGACTAGCTAGCAGAAACACGTGTCCAGTAATGGTAATAAATGAAACAACCAAGTCTATTAGACTGAAGAGGGGAAGCCAATTGGGGAAAGCTGTGAGATGGGAAGTTGAGGAGGAAGATAAAGTTAGAATACCCATTCGGTCAGGAGGGAGAAGGTCCTTTAGAAAAGAAAGGATCTATGCATTAAATGGGTTCAGAGAGATAAGAAAAACAACCCAGTTTCCATATCAGAACGTATCAAGACTGGCCGCAGGAAACTCAGCAGGTAGAATACCAGATTCGAACGTCAGCCAAGTAAAGAGGGAAGGAGAGCTAATGTTACAGTTAGGAGAGCAAGGAGAGAATCAGACTATTTTAGAAAATTTAGTCAAGAGAAATCAGGATATTTTTGCTTTATCGGACATGGAGCTCGGTCGCACTTCCACTGTAAAGATGGATATAGACACAGGTAGTGAGCCACCCATAAGCCTACGCCCCTATCGTACGCCGCTTAGGAGCAGGGAGGTAATGGAAAGGGCCATTGAAGAAATGCTGAAGGCAGGCATTATAAATAGAGCGAGGTCAGAATGGTCCTCCCCAGTGGTAATAGTCACGAAAAAGGACGGAGGTCATAGGTTTTGCTGCGACTATCGGGCCCTAAATAAAATAACCCGAAATATATCACACCCCTTGCCTATTATCGAGAACATTATAGGCACTTTGAATAAGTCCAAGTATTTCACCACGCTCGATGCTAGAGCAGGTTTTTGGTGTATTCCTCTCACCGAAGAAGCGAAAAAGAAAACTGCATTTGTTACGCACGAAGGCAGTTTTACCTGGAACGTGATGCCTTTCGGATTAAAGTCGTCGCCTGCTACTTATATGAGTCTGATGGACGAGGTGTTGGCAGGGATGAAGAGCTATGCGCAGGCCTACATAGACGACATACTAATTTACACTGATGGCTCTAAACAGAAACACATCGAACATATCGAAAAAGTATTCTCCCGACTCAGGAAACACTCCGTCAAATTAAAGTTGAACAAGTGTCATTTCCTAAAAGAAGAAACCAGGTATTTGGGTTTTGTTATAAATCGACAAGGGGCAAGCCCGATGATGAGAAGGTCAAATGTATCATAAATCTGCCTCCGCCCACTAATGTAAGAGGGTGAGAGGGTTTTAGGGATGACAGGTTATTACAGACGGTTCATGCCGAACTTCTCTACTATTGCGGAGCCAATGATAGCATTAACTCGAAAGTATACCAGGTTCAAGTGGACCACT
The DNA here is from genome assembly GCA_020796225.1 of Arion vulgaris. NCBI lineage: Eukaryota > Metazoa > Mollusca > Gastropoda > Stylommatophora > Arionidae > Arion > Arion vulgaris. The sequence goes on from CM036761.1 coordinate 49,008,121, forward strand.
GAGTGTCAGAGGGCATATGACAGTCTGAAGAAATGTCTGGTTTCAGTGCCATTGCTGGCACATCCAGACTTGTCCAGGGAGTTAATCTTATATACGGACGCGTCAGATACAGCCATTGGAGCGTGTTTGGTTCAGGCAGCCAAAGAAGGCGAGACAGAGATTATCGAGGGAATCCCTAACGAAAGACCGTTGTATTTTTTGTCGCATAAACTGAGCAAATCCCAACGAAATTGGTCCACCATTGAGAAAGAAGCCTTCGCCATTCACTATGCTCTACAAAAGTTGGATTACTACCTGCACAATGCCACCTTCAAGATCAAGACGGACCATAAGCCCCTGCAATCTTTATTGAAGGCTCCCATGCAGAACCGGCGCATCCAAACGTGGGCTTTGAATATCCAGGGGTATGACGCAGAAATACAGTATATCCCAGGGAAATTGAATACATGCGCAGATATGCTATCGAGAATACCCCATGAAGAAACCGATGCAGAAACTGACCTAGATCCCAGGCCAGACATAAGTGACCACCACTTGGAAATAAATGTGTTAGACACCACGCCCTCGGGACCCAGGCCCATTCCAAAATTGTCCAGCTCTTCCCCCCCTGTCCCGAACATTGACCTTTCCCAAAATGAACTTTCGGCAGAAACAGCAGTGGAAATAGTCACTCGACAGACGCAAGAGGAAGATACAGAAATGGGCAAAATACGACGAGAGTTGAAGATAATGAAGACCACCCAAGATACAAGAATTTTGTAATCGAACCTCAAGACGGCAGGTTGTACTATATACCATACAAGGATGGGGGAATAAGTACAAGGTTGTGCATACCCGAGAATCAGAAGGAAGTAATTCTCATACAATATCACGAAGAAAATGGTCATATGGGACGCGACAAATGCACCCATAGTATATCAGAGAAATACTATTGGCCCGGTTTATACAAGGACGTGAAGCGACATGTAGGAAGGTGTGAAATATGTAAATTACGTTCGATGACGGTCCAGAAAAGCCCATTACAAGAAACCGACTTGCCTAACTTTGCTATGCAGAAGGTAAGCATAGACGTGTCGGGACCGTTTGACACCACTATGTCCGGAAATAAATATATTTTGCAGTTCACGGACTGTTAATCGCTGGCCAGAGTGTTTCGCGATACCTAACAAGAGTAGCGAAACTATAACGCAAATATTAATAGCAGAATTTTTGCCGAGATATGGTTGTCCCCAAGTCATCCTCACGGACAATGGAGGAGAGTTCACTAGTCAGCTGTTTCGAAATACCTTGAATCGTTTCAACATAAAACATATAACTACTTCTACCTATTGGCCCCAGGCTAATGGCATAAACGAACGACAGCATAGAACTCTGAACGATGTTATTGCTAAATGTATTAAGACAAGTCCGAGTGAATGGGACATGCATTTGAATCAGGCGCAGGCAGCCATTAGAACACATCGCAACGAAAGTACCAAGTTTTCGCCGTTTTATCTAATGTATGGAAGAGAACCATTACTGCCGTTAGACAATCTGTTGCGACCAAGACAAAAATATTTAGGCGAAGAACCATTAGAAACGTTGATACAAGAGTTGCATCGAGCCCACGTCCAAGTAGTGAGAAATAACAGGATAGCTGCTCAAAGGAGGAAAAATTATGCTGACAGGGGAGCAAAACCACAAGATTTCAGCGTCGGAGACCGAGTATACTATAAAAACCATACCAGGAGGTCGAAATTCGAAAATAAATGGGAGAAGGGTTATGGAGTGATTAAGAAACACCCAAACGGCTCGTATCAAATAAAACACCAGCTCGAGGGCCGAGTTGTTAAAACTACCGCCCAATGGTTGAGGGCAGATGAGCAAGAGATAAGTGAACCCAGTCTTAAAGAAGGAGGGAGAAATGTTACCCTAGCCATGCCAGCCAATGTTAGAGACAGCCCAGAACCATCAGGTGTAGAACGAAACCCAGAATCAGTCTATGACTGGAGAGAGATAATGGAAGTGATAGGAGGCGAGCGAAGTTTCGAGTGGCGAACAGAGCGGAAAATTGTCGACAGATAGCAGTGTCAGAACAGAGATAGTAGTGAACAGAAACCGAACCATGAAGGAAAGACAAGAAGACTTAAGAGCCCAAGTAAAGAGGAAGCGAGCAGAAAATCTTAGGAGACAAGAATATAAACGACTGTGCCAGATCAGACCAGATAGGGGATCCAGTGAGGAAATGCCCGTCCTAGAGCGCCGATTAGCCGAGTTAGACAGAAATGAGAGACTGGAGAGGGAAGATAGAAATGACCGTACCAGCCACTAGCAGAAGTGACGATGAGGCCTGTTGGCCACAGTCAGAGTTGGAAAACCGAGGTACCAAAAGAAATAGAAGCACTACTTCCGAAGAACCCCGATCAGTAAAGAGAGGAAGATTAAACCGCATAAAAACAATGAATCAGATAGCACAAAAAACTATAACAGCCAAGACGAAGGCAAACTATTTGAGCAGGGCCTGCAAGGTGAGGGAAAGGCTGGAACAAAGTAGTAAGTGTAAGGAGGCCATCCCCAGAGCCATTATCAAAGATGACACTGAAGAAAAGGAACAATCTCTGCTGAGTTTGATGCATAAATTTATGGACAAGATCAGTTAGAAATAGCATAGTAAGGGAAGAGTTATAGATGTCCACCCCAGGGAAAGGGAGGGACTACCTGGTTAATAAATAATATTGACCATCGCGTAACGATTAGTCTGCGGAGGGAGAGTTGGTGAGGAAGAAGGTAAATATCGTGATTTTTTTTTTCCTTGTATGTGTAACCAATGTTGTCAATGAGCATTTGACCTGGTTAAATTGTTGATAGTCACTTAGTATTTTGTGTAAAGTGTGAGGCACTAGAGTAAGGCCGAGGCACGAGAATTGTACTTGGAATGGAGAGTTGTGTAAAGAGGAGGGATTAGAGAAATGGTGTGTTAGAAGGCCCATTAAATATAAATCATATTTTGTATTTTTGTGCCTGGATATTAACTTGTCATATTTTGTATATTTTCATGTACCCAACTTGAGGGGAAAATCAACCACCAGTTTTGAGCTGAGAGATCAAGTTGAGCTAACTCAATGTGCACCGGAGTCAGGCGGAAATGTATCATGGAAGGGTCCACCAGCAATTTGTTCGCCAGTTATCCTACATGAGCACATTATCTATCCGGCTAGTGGTGTCCTGCATTGGCTCGGCCGATCTCAATTTATCGTTTTTTCTTTTGGTCTGTTCACTATGTAATTCACCTGTATTGAAATTGATATTGATTTGTTTATCGTTGACATGAAGGTGTTGAATAACACCATTGTTTATGTAATTCACCTGTATTGAAATTGATATTGGTTTGTTTATCGTTGACATGAAGGTGTTGAATAACACCATTGTTTATGTAATTCACATTTTTGTTGTTGCATTTTGAAAATTGATATTGATGATTTTTGGTTTATCGTTGACGTGAGGGTGTTGAATAACACCAGTGTTTATGTAATTCAAAATTTTGTTGTACATCAGTTGAACCTGATACCCTGTTATAATTTGATGGACGTTTATATTTTGTTGCTTTGATACCATGTAGTTGATTTTTGACATGAATAAGATGCACGTTTCTCTTGAATATATGTATGGGAACTTTTGAGGTTGTCTTATGGGATATATGTAGTTCTTTTTGGTGTGTTTTTTTTTTCAAATCCTGGTCAAATTATAGTACCCTGGCCAGATCAGGGAGATCAAAGAGACAGAGTAACCAAGATGCCATTGGGATTGAGCTTGGTTAATATGGTTTATGAAATGGGGTGCACTCAGTGGTAATGCTGAACCTTTGAGGTAGGAACCGAGAAGTGACACAAGGACATTGAGGCAAACGGCCGAAATATGGAACTGTGCATGAGGGCACAGTAGGAGAAAATGATCGGATCAAGTAGATCTGAGGGTACTAAATCGCAGATGGTTATCGTTTTGATTGTCAGTTGCCATGAAAATATATTTTTTTTTCACTTTATGTTATGTATTGATGCATTGAGATAAATATTGACGTGTAAATTTGTTGTACATAGATTGATTTTTTTCATAGTACCATGCTATAAGTAAATGGATCTTGAGAATTGCACTTTCATGACATGAAGTTTGAATTGACATGAATATGATGAATTTTGTTTTCGACATATGTATGCTAGATCCTGATACTGTCCTATGGGATGTTTTTTCATCCTGGTCAATTACCGTACCCTGACTAGGTCATTTAAGAGTTGTGCATGGAAGGCACAAGGGGAGATAATGAGGAGATAACTGTCATGATAAATTTAAGTAGGGCGGGGTGCACGTTAAGGAATTTGTATCTTGACGAGAGATACAGTATATGAGCGGTGGGTTTTGTGTACCTGTGTTTTGGAGAGAGTTGAGAAATTATGTTATGTGTACCTTGGAGATAGAACTGCGGGAACCAAGATGTTTAACCAGACTGTCAAGAATCATTTGACCGAGTTGATATACTTTTGGAATTAACTAGGGTTTCAACTATCTGATACAGCGAGAAGATAGAGTGCCAGAGGGTCATCTTAGAGAGCTCTAAGAGGGTATGGCGATACACATGAGAGGGTGAGACTTATACAATTGAGATCCACATACGCATTAGGTGTTTCGCACGGACACGATTAGTTTTACTTGGGGCTGTTTTTTTCTTGGTGTATTTTCCAGGTAACCCAAGAACTTGAAATGGTGGGAAATGTATGTATTTTTTTTGGTTATGAATTGATGTTGTAGTAAAACCTTGCAAGGATTGCATGTTAGATGATTCTATCAATGTAATGGAGATAAATTGTTACATTCGGTGAGCTCAAGTAGAATATGATATTAACTGGATGTATTTAGTTTTCGTTATTTAGTTTTCGTTCTTATCTGACTTGATGTATGCCCTATGTGATTTTTGTATATGGTTTAGAATATCGTGATACCTTGACCTGGCGGTTAGAAGGTTGGAATGGGGATTTTAGGGTAGTTTTAGGAGGATGGAACTTTAGAACTTTAGGATAGAGCTAAAGTTCTAGATGGCATAGGATGGTCTGTAACAGTTTCACTGTTATGATTAGGGGTATATTCGGGGTCAACCCAAACCACCCCCACCCTTATTTTTGCACGGGCGTCCTTGAATACTATTAGTATTAAGTTGTTTACCAGTCCAGTTACTGACCAGTAGGGAGTTAAACTCATGAAAAGGGTTCTGACCTGAGAATCTCGCAAATCTCGAGACCCAGGTAGGGGCAGCTGGGGGTTTTAGTTAGATATATTGGGTGGAACTTTAGATTAGTTTGACAACAGGGACTGACTAGCGAGGTCAGGATGTGGAAGGAAATTTGAAAGGTAAATTTTATATAGTTGTTCGCCGATGTGATTCCAGAGGAGAATTAAGCAGACGAGAATTAAGCAGACTAGTTATTTACATGTCTTGATAAATAACGCAGTGGTGGTATATTAGACAAGAAGTGACTGACGAGCGAGGTCAGGATGTGGAAGGAAATTTGAAAGGTAAATTTTATATAGTTGTTCGCCGATGTGATTCCAGAGGAGAATTAAGCAGACGAGAATTAAGCAGACTAGTTATTTACATGTCTTGATAAATAACTCAGTGGTGGTGTATTAGATAACAGTGACGACACTGTGAAGTGTATTGAGAGTGCTAGATAGAAACATTTTCCCTCTATCTTCGTTGTTAATTGGCACGTCTAGTTGCAGATACTATTTAAAGTATTATTATTGTATAGTATGGAGAAATTATGATTGTGGAAGTCCAGTGGGTTGGACTTTAGACTATTCATTTAAGAGGACCAAGGGATTGTAGACAGTATGGAAGACATTTCCAGAAAAAACTCAGACGGGGCACGTCTAGTTGCAGATACTATTTAAAGTATTATTATTGTATAGTATGGAGAAATTATGATTGTGGAAGTCCAGTGGGTTGGACTTTTAGACTATTCATTTAAGAGGACCAAGGGATTGTAGACTGTATGTAAGACATTTCCAGAAAAAGAATCAGACGGAGCACGCTAGCAGCCATTCCCATTTCCCAAAATTGTTTTCAAGTTTCAAGTTCTTTTGTTTTCAAGGAGATGGAACAGAGTATCACCGGTCTCGATGTTAAAACATTTCTTGGTATAGAAATTTCCAACGAGCCATAACTTTTTTTCCAAATTTTGCAGCAGAAGAATCGATCCAGCATCAACATAATTATAGGACAAGATTAATATTACTGACTAATGAACTGGGGTATTAAATTATGTCATAGGATTTAAAGTAGCGTGTTATGCATAATTTAAACCTTTCTTTGTGTTACTGTATTATATTATGAAGTCCATGAGGACTCAGGATGGATGACTAAATACATTGCTAGTGCAGCAGAACTTTAGTTATCTAGTTAGTGTTGATATTTTCTATAGTCGTTCATGTTTTGTGTAGAGAGAGAGATGTGTGTGTTTTCAGTGACCTTACCAGAGGCATTTCAGGCTGTTCCTTTCTATATTTTCTGTTTCTATTTCTTTTCTCTTTGTCTCATTTAGATCATTGTGGGGCCTTGTACCAGCTAGTCTGCTATAACTAGAGAGAAAAGACGCTGAATTTCAGATTGTAAATAATATTTGTTATAATGATATTTTATATTATTATGATATAATATGTTAGTGTTATATATACAACTTTCAAAGCTAATCAGTATCAAGTTAAAAGAAATAATGGGGTCAAATGCTCATGGCGACAACATGTGCAAGGGTTAACGAAGGGACGCGCTAACTAAGACCCTGCCCCCTACCTCCACGTGGTGACCCTGCAAACAGACTTAGGTTCCGGTCTGGCTAAAGGGGGCAGGGATCGGGAGAACTACAGGTAGTTGTAGTAGTGCAAGCACGGAAAAACAATGCAGGGGCCGAAAATCCCTAAATAACTCACGTATATCCTGGCCGATGTTCGCTAAAAATTGCCCAAATTCAAAAAGTACGAAACAGCAGCGTACGAGCGACCGAGATCAAAATGCTAATTTCCCCTGGAGTAAATGGCAGAAATAAAAGGATGAGAGGTGCATCCCAAAGCCGAGACGTGGAGCGAAACTCGGTGCGAGGCAAGCTCCGTTTCAAAGCAGTTCCTAGGTACGGTAAATGCGACGGTAGAGGAGACCACAATGGTCTTACCACAGGTAGCAACTTCCGTCCGATGGGAAGGCTGCTCACGAAAGATGAGAGGTGCATCCACATTGGAAAAGAGGACCAACTTCACAGGAGTAAAGAGCCGAAACAAATGCCCAGCTGTAGGCTAGATCAAT